>PTEX01000062.1:2416767-2526902 GCA_003342815.1 Eudromia elegans | reverse complement strand
TCCACACAGCAACAGTATATGCTGCACATACTGTATGGATGTCAAACAGGAACACTGAGGAGARCATGACAGAGGTGGCAGCAGCGTCTGCATTTCAATAGAACTGCCTCTTTTTTCATCATGAAAACCAATTCCCGGCTATGCACTGAGAAGAGCTGCAGCAAGAAAATCAGACCTAATGTTCTCTTAGGAGCTAATACGCTATTTTCAGTGGGAAAATGGTCTTTGTAAGAGAAGTTCCCTAAATAGCCTTGCTGATGAGATTTTTTTCCCTTTTTTACCAGCAAGCGCTGTTTCAGATCTCCATGCCAAAGGRGATGGGTCACTGATGGGGAGGGTTGATCACACACCAGCACACAGAAGACCTCCCACTGCCTGCCCTGAYGGCTCCCGCACTTTCTCAGATGCATGTCTTTGCTATTTAGGCTTCATCTTTACCCTTGTTTAGTAAAAGTGAAGTCATTTGTCTGGTATGTATTTATATCGCTATGAAACCAATCCTCTGTTTTCACAATCTGATTTCCAAAGTGTCATTTCTATGTRTGTTGGCCTATCACACATTCCAAAGCTTACCCAAAATAATTGTGATGAGATGCGCATCCTAATATAGAGCTGAAACGACATTCCTCACACAAAGCTGYGTTTCAACATATATTTAATAGCACAACTTCCTTCCAAAACAATAATACAGTGGTGTATTTGGCTGGCACTTTGCTAATGTTACGCATAACATCTGTCCAAAAGAAAAAGGGCAGAGGGAATTCATGTCGGAATAATTAACAATACGCGTCACTACTCATTAGGATCAGCACATGAAACTGTTGCTGCTGGCAACGGCGGCGAAACCCACGAGTCAGCAAGTGGCAAGGATGTATCGCTGCCCGTAATCAAAGGATGGGGGTGCCTGAGATCTCTGCGCTGATCACAAATTACTTCCTCAGTTTAAATTTAATATTCATATCGATTAAAAGGTTTCCACTTTAATCTTCYGTAATCAGATAAAATGACTTGGGATCATGTGCATCAGGCAGGATCTATATGACTCATGGTAAGCTACTGCTTATCAGAGTGAATACAGGCTATAGTTCTTCACTTTTTTATTATAATAAAAATAGCCTAAACATGGAATATCTTTTTAGTAGATGGACAGAGTATTATTTGAGGGGGAAAATGCAGATAGAAATGAGAAGATTAAGGTATTTTTCTCCAGAACTGCAGAATATTGTGTGCAGGGAGGCATGATCATAGTTTGATTACAGCATACGTGTAAGCACAGGCACAGTTCTCAGGACTGTATAGTCAGCTTACCCTCTGACTGAGGATTCAGCCCCACAGCAACCGTGGCTGTGTGGCTGCAGGAGGGGCATTAAGCTTTTGCACACACTGTTCTGTTGTAAAAATATTAGCCTGGGCTTCTTGTTGCGGAGCACYGAGGTCATGTCTACACTAGCAGGTTCTTCTGGCGACACTCTGGACTGAGTAGAACTCTCAGGCGTCACATTGAAAGGTTGGGTACGGTACTTGCCACGCTGCCCTTGCCAGTGCCAAGGCTCCTCCCCTTCCAAGTCCATTTTRGCGCAGGGTTTGGTATTCCGTGTGTGCCCGTTCTACTCCTCTGGTAGCTCTGCTGAGCACAGTTCCTCAGGGACACCTTGACGGGCGCTGTGACACACCTGCAAGAGGCTCCGGTTCAAATCCTTGCCATTTCCTTTCCTTCAGACCCCAATGCTTTTCCCATTCTTTGACATCCAGGCGGCTGTTTCACAGCTTTCGTAACGCCTTTTCTCCCCATTTAAGCCCTCAGTCAGGAACGGGGGTCCCCGAGTGATGAACAGTATTTCGTGTGGTGTGGAAGCGACCTCTCTGCAGATCCCCGCTGCCAGGGGAGCCAGCGGCGCTGCAGAAGGCGCCAGGCTGACGGTGGCAACGCGTGGTTCCCTAGGGCAGGGCATCCTAGGCACTCGCTGGTGGGCACTGCACAGCACGGCAGCGGGATGTAAGCCTTGAGGAGTGGCGTGATACTGTGCTGCAGACCCGGGAAAATCGGCACTGGCCCCAAAGGCATGCGAGGTGGAAAGTCCCTGAGACAGAGAGGCCGTGGTGGCACTGGATGGAGGTTGTTCTCGTGCCAGCTCTCAGCCCAGATGCAGATCCATGGGGGACAGGCAGGAGCTTAGAGCGGATGCAGTCCCTCCCTTAGCAGTGCTCCGTGAGCTGTATGTGCTTAGCGCAGCACAGGATGCTCTGGACACGCAGCTCTGCCACCTTTCCCTTTCCTCACATCCAAGAGCAGGCTCTAGACCAAAGGTGAATGAAGTTGGGGCTGGGAAACCCCCAGTGGGCACAGACTGTCACTGAGGTGTGCCAGGACTGTGGYGACAGGCAGGGACGATCAGCAGAGCTGAAAGAGTGCGGCACCCGAATTTTGGGAGAGGCAGAGGTGTTSCCTGTTCCACACTCCGTCTCGTGCCTCAGAGAACATGGGAGCACAAGCAGCAGCTCAGGCAAAAGGTCTAGCTAGGCCTGTACCTTGTTCCTGGACAGTGGCCAGCATCAGATGCTGCGAGAAGAAAGAACAGACCASGCGTATGGTGGCAGTTCTCCAAAATACCCTCCCAGCCCCAGGTCTTCCAAGGCTTGATGTTTTCCATGTATTTCACAGTCTTTGATGAAATCCTTTTCCAGAAACTTACCCCATTGCTTTTTAATCTCTGTAAAATGTTATCAGCCTCAACAAGCGGTGTTAAGAACTACAACTTCTTGAGAAGTTGTCCATAGAACTACCACATTTAGTTTGCCTTAACCAGGTAACTAAGTTCATACAATTCTCATTATTCTTTATATTGAAGGTGAAATAAAAAAATAAAATTGCTATTTTTTTTTGCATTTCTTGGCCACTCAGGACTTCACAGTCTTAAGTCTACTGCAGCTTATATAATGTGGGCGCTTCATGTATGTTGTCAGACATTCCCTGGGCCTACATTTGTGGGTTTAAAAGCCAGTGCTGGTCCTGGATGCTTCCCAGATTAATTAAACTATATAGTGGATAGTGGCAGAGAACAATTTGCCCTTTTTCTGAGCAGGGACCCAAAGCCATTGAATGTGTACCTAATAGCTTGAAAAATCCTGGCAAGGACTCACGGCCAGGCTGAACTCTAATGGGCAATGAATATTCTTACCGTAGCTGCTACATGTTACTTTTCCCATAATACTTATGGAGCAAAAGCTAGCTGGAGGAAGGAGAGAAATGCAAGGACTGCTGATTTTGAAGAGCCGAGCACAATTAGAGGAGCTCAGCAAGGCTATAAGGATCCCTTTACCAGTCAGCCAGCATTGCACAGCATGCTGCTTTTGTGTACTTGTTTGCATAATTGGCTCRGATTTGGATTTTACGTAACTTGTAAATGCCTGCTATGAATAGAGTGGAAGGGCTGTTAAAGCCTGTAAATATGCATAAATAGGAGTGTCATACTCAGTAGCTAGATCACGATTTGAAAACAAAGTTATAGCAAATTGTGGTAAACAGTGTGCAAACAGCAACACACTTCAAAGCTTATGGAGCTCAACGTTAATATATGTGTATGTATATATTTTAACACAGCCACACTAAAATGATGCGSAATGTTTTGGGATACATCCTGTGCTTTTTGTTCCCACATGACGGTGTGTGTTTCCTTTCAGCTGCTCTTCCTTACCCACAGGAGCCTAGCTGGGCACTTCCCAGCCCTCCTGCAGTTTTCAYCATTCTTCTATTTTTTCTCTTGTGCTTTCTGCTTTCTTCTGTCATGTTGTCCCTTAAATCATGCAGCTTCTCCTTGGGCTCAAGCATGCTCCCTTGTGCCATGTCTTCCCACCGGTCCCTRTTACTGTACTGGAGAAGCTGCTCTGCTTTTTCTGCTTTTCCTCTCGGGACCGAGGTCAGTTAGTAGGTGGTTTTCACTTTGAAAAAGGCAGATAAACACTTTGGTTTAGAAAAAAACCAATACCCACATTTGAGAACAAATGAGAAGATGCAGAGTTGCTTCTCAGCTGCTCTGCAAGTTGAGCCACACAAGAAACACGGARGTGCTTTGGAGACTGCTGTCTGTGGCAGGACACAGGATTGGCTTATACCTACTTCTTCATGCGATAGTACGGGTGAAACAGCTGCTGTTTCCTTCATAACTGGCCCTCCAGTTCTGTCCTTGGTCATTAAAAAGGCATTCTGTTTTATAAAGACATGGATAGTTCGAGTATTTCTTGGTATTCTTCTGGCCTCTTTCTAAGGGAGCCCGTGGCCTGTGTCCTGCCCACTAATGCAGCGATCCTGTGATTTTACAGGAGTATTAGGTAGCCAGTAGTCAAAGAGATGAGGTAGTGAAAAGTAGTACCGGGGAGACTAAACCAACTTGGGATTTATCCACTTTCAGAGAATGGTTCAGAGCCTGTTCAACTCCATCATCACAAAGGTTTTAGCAAAATGGTGCCTCCTTCCGCCTGTCCTTAAAAAACCTATGCAAATAAACACAAGCAAAATAGTGAGGGTATTAAAGTTGCCAGGCAAAGATACCAGCTGACAAACAAAAATGAATAGTCTGAGAAAGACAAGAAGCAGTGAACCCATTAAGCCCATTAGGAACTGCACAATTAAGAAGTGATTGTACATAGTAGGTGCATTGGCATTACAAGACCCAAAAATAGCACAGAAAGCGAGGAAGGGAGATGTGTGGACACAGGAGGGGAATTTTAAAGYAGAACCCAGACAGCCAGCAGACAGAAGGAAAAAAATATTCTATCAAAGCATCATGTAAATACTCTAGGTCAGATCCTATAGCAGCACAAAGCAGGCGTATGCCAGTGAATTTAATGGAGCTATATTATTTACAGCAGCTTAGTGTGAGCCCATCTGGCCCTCCTGCTGTAATTAGATACCTAAGAAAAGAGTGCGTGGGCTGTTCACTGATAAATTTAACCACGAGCCAGGTTCTCTAGGAAAAGTCACATGGGACAATACATGTRTTGTTTTCCTGCGTAGTCGTAAGCCCAGCTTTTCTGTGGCCAGCAAACAGCTTTGCATGTTTGCAAAGGTGCTTCTACTGATCCATGATGTTGTAATGATACTTTACCCTGGAAAGCACAAAGGATGATTAATACCTTTAAAAATGTCTGGCAGACACACACACACGAACCRATTTTGACCAGACCTTGTGGGATTTACTTTTGAATCCAGACAGCTCTAGGCTTCACTAATAAGGCTGGGACTTCACAGTCACCTGCGTCCTGCTTCCTTTCCCCGCTCATGCACACACAGGCTCTGGGTTTTTCCCTTCTTGCTAAGCGTTAGGCTGTGACCAGGAAGTGCGGCAGAGCTTCATGTCTTGGTCCCTTTCAAAACTTACACTCAGAATTCTGTTAGGAAGAGGCACTGCCTTTAACTTGTTAGCTTTGTTGTTCTGCCCAACAGCCGGGTGTCTTTGGGACCCCCAGCACCCACCTGCATCTCTTCTGCTCAGCATCGGCACGTTCAGGGGGTAGAAGCAAGGATGACTTGACTCCAGTTATCTGTGGAACTGTTCCCTCCTCCCATACACAACACTCAACCTGTGCATATGGCCCCGCTCTTCCCACAGTGAGATAAAGGGGCTTAATCTTCTCCCGGGCTCTGCATGATCTTCTTTTACCTCCTGAGCTGTGTTCCCTCTAATGGCAGTGACATCGCGGGGTGGCCATTCACCTCTTTCCACTTTCAAATTAATTAATGTTTAGGATGCTAAGAAGAATTTTAATTTTTACATGGCAATTTTGGTTTGCATACATCATTTTTGTCTTTTTCTTGGGCTGAATATTTTTAGATTGGTGACCTTTTGGATGTATGACTCATGCTGATTTAATTTTTTCCAGCTGGTGCATATTCACTTAGGCAGATATAAATGCAGTAAAACTGATAGTTCTGCACTGAAACCAGCCATTACACACCTGTACTCTCAGACTTTTTAGTTAGAAATAAATAGATTCCCTTCATTTTTTGCTGTTTTTGTTTCTGCCAACAAGTCTGTAATACGCTTTCAGCAAAATACATTATAAATAAAAATTCCAAATACCTGTACACTGATGCCTATGACTAACGCCACAGACTGGGACTTATTCCAAATCAGATAACTGAATGRCATTTAGTTTATAGTAGAGCTATTTCAAGTGAAGCACACCTTCTCTGGATTAATGCAGCAGCTAAATGTTTTATGCACCCATTAGGTGCTGACGAGCCCTGCAGAAATGGCTACATGATTTCACGGGCTGTAATCCACACACACCTTCTCAAGTCTTAAAGCTGCTCCMAAGAATATGAGCCAGCACGACCATCAGCAGCTGAGCTTTCACACATAAATAAATTCATCGGTTAATAAATGGCATAGCATGCTGTCTGCCCGCTGAGGAGCAGGAAAGTGCTTTAGGGGGCTTTCATTCACAGCAGCTGGACGTGCAGTGTGACAGCAAAGCTCCCTGCCCCTGCCGCCCGGAGCTTCCTGTGCCGCAATCCCGCTTTCACACCGGCCAAAGGGGAAAAAGCCGCTCGACAGGCTGCAGCACTGTCACCCTCCTCGAAAATAACCTCAGCACCCTCACTGGCACTTCGAGAATTTCATTTCCCCTAAACTTCAGGGCAGGAAGGCCAGTCCCCACTTCCGTGTTACTTCTGTTCTTGGAAGTTTGGAAGCTTTAGGAACAAAAGGCAAGGAAGCCTTGACATGGGAGCCTTCAGAGCAAATATGGGAAATGGAGCAAACATGGGGCCCCTTGCTTTGAGTACAGAGGCAACATTAATATTCGCAATCACCATCTATGTTTTGAGAAAAAACGTTTGCCAGACAGGAAAAGCAGTCGAGAGAGATTTTAAGCTTTGGCCCTCATCACCCTCAGAGTGTAATCTGCAGCAAGCAGCAAAATCCATAGCCAGGCATGTACCAGTCAAAAAACACTGCCAGGAGGACTAGCACAGACACTGCTGATATAAACTGAGTTTAGAAACTGGCACTTAACTGTGCTTAAACATTCCTGTTTGCAATTATTTAACTGCCTTCAATAGACTGGCTTATTTAATGCTTTCTCTTGTGATTACATTGTTCTTGATAATTCTGAGTTCTCATAAACTGTTGTTGTCTAAAGAAGTCGACATACTTAGGTTTGTGCATTACTTATTCTATGTGGTCCATAAACCAGTGAGAAGATTAAACTAGGGAAAGCCATTTCAGCCGTGATGTAAATTGTGTGTCTTTTTGGAGGACAATAATATTAAACAGTTCTA
Source organism: Eudromia elegans (assembly GCA_003342815.1). NCBI lineage: Eukaryota > Metazoa > Chordata > Aves > Tinamiformes > Tinamidae > Eudromia > Eudromia elegans. Next base: position 2,519,620 of record PTEX01000062.1, on the reverse strand, counting down.
CTCTAAAGAGTTCCAGATGTTGAGTGCTCGTGAGGCTCAGTCTAAATGCAAAAGAAATGTTGATGTTATTTTCTGTGCAGTGACACTGGGAATGCTTTAAGAGGTGATTAAAATAAACAAAAAAAAGATTAAGACCTATTCTTTAAATAGAGCAAAGAGATCAATTTGGGGAGACTYTATTATTTGTTTATCTGTTCAGGGATATTTACAACACACTCAAACAGGTTTTCATAGGTGTTATCCTGCAAGTATGTAGACAGTAGCTATACTTAATATCCACCGTTAGAAATATCCACCATTGTAGAAAATATAAATGCCTTCTTTTGGGGAACAGAATCTGTCCCCTCTTAYATGAGTGACATTATAAATAGTGAGTAGCCTAATGTGAATAGTTTGCTAACAATCTATGATCTGAATTTGTCTGCAAAAAGTATTCAACAAGTACTTATGAATAATGAACACACTTATAGGAATCAGAATTAGTCTGCATACATTCAAGTAGAAGAAAAGACATGCAGTTTCAGAAAGCTGAGCCAGAACCCAATATAATAGTGTAAGCAAGAATAATATTCTTATATTGCTTACATCGTGTATTACTTCTTCCACAGATTAACTGCTAACATCAATGGRGTCATCTTCAAAGTGTATAGATAACAGAAATGGCCTTAATTTTTAGAGAAATAAATGAATTAGTGGAGAGAAAGGACGCATGTTTTATCAGAGTAATACGGATTGTTTCTCACGCTGCTTTTGATCTCACTTTACTCTGCACCATTCAGTGCCCTAAGGCAATGAATGCCAGCGCRGTGGTGCATGGCCAGGAGAGGTGGAATCACCAACAGTTGGGGCTGGGAGGGACCTCTGGAGGTCGGTTAGTCCAACCCTCTGTCTAAATAGAGTCAGCTTCAAAGTCAGCTCAGGTTAAKGATATTTGATCAGGCCAAAGTGGAAACTCACCCAGTGACCAAAATCGCAAGTCCCCTCCAGTTCATAAAGTTATACCAATACATGAACMCTCTTCCAAATACCATTTCAAGCACATGAAATGCTTGTTTGACTGATTTTGAGTTTTGCAGCCTTATCACCTTTATCAAGACTGATTAATCATTCGCCCTCATCCTAGAGGAGAGATGACGCTCAATCTCTGCCTCAACTTTACAAAACCCCAAAGTTCAACTCCCGAATGTGCTCAGAGGCCGTTCAGTCTGGACAAGACCAAGCAGCGTAATGAGAGTGTTGCCTAATACAAAAAAAAGGGGTAGAAGCCCAGCATGAGTCTGGGATGGGGAGCTTGCACAGTGTTCTTCCAAGTTCTTTAGAAAATTCCAAGTTCTTTAGAAGTCCTAAGGGTGTAGGAGTATTTTAGGAGCAAAATGAAAATAAAATGTGGGAGCGGATGAAAATAAAAGCAAACAGAAGTCTTCGCTACGCAAACGCAGCACCCTAACAGCAGCAGCAACCTGGCACTGCGGCTAATTAGAGCTGTACTTGAGATGTAAGTAAAAGTATGTAAAAAGGACCTCCAGAGATTAGTGAAACACAGCAAATCGCATCAAATAATAAGAAAGAAATGATCACAGCATGAGTGTGAATGACCCAATGAATGATTGGTAGTGAAACAGCTTGAAGAAAAAACCCTTCTAATATAGCAATACAGACACCAGATATTTTATATTTGCAATGACGTTCTCTGTTTATATGTGTTCTTTTAGTTTAAAGTATTGATGCTTTTTGCATTAAAAGACTATTTTAACTTTATAACTTAGAAGATCTGCTATTAAAGTAAATCCRCAGACTGAATTCTGCTGAGCCAGACCTTCCAAATTAATTAATCACTAACCCTGCAATTAGTCATGCTAATTAACACCCTCGGCCGCGTTGGGATTGCTCGCTTTCCAGCCACCTCTCCCGCCGTTTGCTGCGCGCTGGGGAAGGGGCTCTGCAGAGCTGCGGCAGGTGCCGGCGCAGGTGGACGCGAAGGGGTGGCGGAACCTGCGGGCGAGGGCAGGTGAGCGACGACCCCGCACGCAGCCCCTCTCATGTGGGGTGACGCCGCCCAGGACTCGTGTCCTCCAGCGGCTCTGTYTGCCTGGAGCAGCTGCAGGATGACTAGTGTCCCCACGCGGCTCTGAGGAGGGCAGGGCAGGGCAGCGCRTTACTGACCGATGCTGCTCGTTTCCTGGTTGCTCCATGGCAATCCTCTGCCTGGGTTGGTACATGACGGCTYATCGCGCTCGGGAGGGAATCTGGGGCCAGATTGCCAGTGCCTGCTCATAGGAGGTTTCAGAGGTCATTTCACCAGTGTGAATGAGAAAACAGAGCTTGGTCTTCCTCCAAACCTCTGGTGTTCAAAGCACATGGGATAGCATGCAAAAATATAGGTTAATAATGGAAGAGGATTCCAATGGGTGAAAATGGAATTTTCTGAATTTCTGAGTTACAGACTTGCCATAGGACGTGGAGAAAACTCTGCATTCCTGCTAACTAAGATGGGCTGCTGAAGCAGACAGTCCTCTGCCATAACCTGACAGCCCTCCCCACAATCTGACGTCCTTTAGTACCTCACCCGCACCAAGGGACATGGACCGTGGTGAACAGAGTGCAGCTCGTCAAATGCCAGACTGTACAGAGCACGTGGATCCCAGTGAACTCCAGCATCCCTTAACACACACGAGAGTCAACACTGACAAGAGCCACCATTCAATTTTGCCAGTATAAAAAAAMCAGACTAGGCTTAAACAAAACCTCTTTGGGGTTATAGCCATGGAACAAGTAGTTCAATGTGTCATACTCGAGATCCAGAGCAGGCGTTGTTTTGCCTGTCCCTATGCATGTAAAGGCTGACATGTCTATTCCTTCTGAGCCCAGCATGTATTTCTTGAAAAGGACATTCTCTAGAGAAATAGACTCATAAATACACTGCATGGTGGTTTCCTCCTGCGCCRATGTGGTTTGAGGGGGAAGGGTTGTTTGTTTCCTTAATGAAAGAAATCTAAAGAGTGTTGAATGATTTGATGGGTTTCTTTTTTTTTCATTTATTTTTAACAAAATACAAGTTACAGATTTGTCTTGACATTGGAAAGGCAATAGCATCTAGTCAAATGCCTCTGATTAATTTTATGAAGGCATGACCTCCTTAACCTCCCTCTGAAGTTCAGTTCCCAGAAGAAAAGAAAAAGAAATCTTCATAGGAAAAAAAAACCTTGGGAAATAGCTGGCTGAGAGACCTAAAATCCTGCAYGAAAGAAGAAAGCAACAGTGGAAAGAGTTGTTTGTAAAGGCAAATTCTCTGGTCTTAGGGTCACAGGACCTCAGTAATACTGCCTGAAACCGTGTGTTGCAGAACAGATGTTGAAACCTGCCTCAAGTCAGCAGGATGACACATTTCTGGACTTCATGGAYCAGGAGGAAGAGCACATTCTTTTCTCAGTTATTTAATGTGGGTGAAGTTCCTGTGCATCAGCTGCACCTTGTCTTCCAGAAGGAACACGATCCGCAGGCCCTATTTGAAACAAAAGCCATGGAAGCAGTTACGACCTGCAGGGTTTCTGCAGGGTTTCTGTGGGCACCACGGCCAGCTCACAGTAATGCAATAGTTAGCAGAGTCATGAACCTGTCAGTATCTTCCTTTATTATAGGATATTTAAAAAAACAGTGAAAAAATGTCCCTTGGTTTTGTTTTTAAGGAAGGCTGTGCTTAAAAAGTCAGAACGCTGACTTCAGTGCTTAGACGTTTCTGTCCCTGTCTGAGATCACTGATTTCTGGGTATAGCCTTGGAAACTCTCTGTTGGTCCCTGTGAATGAAAAAGGAATGTTTGCTTGGAACCTGGGTGTGTWCTTGTAGTGTTGTATAACACCAAATGGTCCCTTTAACTGCAGGATCAAGATCTGACAGTTTGATTCCTTTCTTAATCTGGATTAGCATCTTTAACCTAGAAAAGGACGGTATTATACTTTATTCAAAGACTTCATCCCAAATCCAGGCAGCGTGTTTGCATTGGCATCTGCCAGCAGCATCTACATAATTTAAATTTCATTCTCCTCAGCAAATGGCAGCATTTACGTCTGCCGAAAACTTGCCCCTTCAAAGGGTGAGTGTCCCACCAGCCCTCCATAACAGGCTATACGTTGCATCCAGCCTCCGTATAACTTCAGAGACTGTGGGCATCGCAAGGATCTTTAGCTCATAATTGTATCTCTTCTCACCCCATTAAAAGAAAGGAGAAAACAAATCTGGATATTTGAAACCTGTTTTCTAAGAACAACTTCCTGTAATAAAGAGTATAGGTGAAAAAGGAAATTAAAAGGGATTTAAGTACTACATCCGAGTGGGACACGCTTGCTTGATTCCCCTCAGAACAATTTATGTTTTCTGTCCCATGTGAAAAGAAGCCAAAGCTATTTATAGCACACTGCACTGAGCAAGCAAATAAATCAAGCCTTGAGCTGCTAAATTCTCACATCTGCAAATTAACAACTTTGGATTTGTTAGCAAATGTACCAAATATAAGCAGAGTTGCTTATCTTAGGATAAGAAGACATAATCCAAAAGGAAATGTACACTGCACAAGAATTCATAGCCACGGGCTGAATCTCCACAAGTAGATGCAAGTGATAACACTCCTAATATTTCTAGGAGCGCCTAAGTTCACTGTGGAATCTCTGCAAAATCCATTTACACAAGTAAATGTCTGTGTAGTGTTACAGCATGTGACTTCTGCACTGGGTATATGAGCTCCAATACTGAGGCTGACATACGTTATTGTGCTCTATTATGTATAAAGTGTAACATGTATTCAACAATCTGTACACATACGGATCATACAAAAAATAATGTATATAACATAGCCATGAGTGAGGGGTGTATGTGTTTGAAGAGAAAGAAAACGAAAATAGAAGTCTCCCAACCCAAAAGTTTCCCAAAAGACAACAATAACATTTCAATGTAAGGGATATATTGTGTAAAATGCCTTAACCATCAGGAGCACCCAAGGGCCTGGAGCACAGAAATGGTATGGCCACCCCCATCTGCTTGAGCCAGACTGATGAGCGGATTATTTGGATATTCAAATGGAAGAATTAAGGAAGTTGATTGGCCACAGGTTCACGTGATTCATTGACTCTGCAAATTTGGTGTAAAACTAAAATCTTTTCTGTTTGTCAGCATTGTAAGCATTTTCAGGAAAAAAATGGAAAACCACCTCAACATGCCACAACATCCAAGTCTTTGTGGAAGCTGTTTTTAAAGCTAAGTACTGCACTATCCAGTATATATTTTATTGCTTTTTGCAGGATTCTAATGCTAATTTTCCTCATTTTAAAAGACAGGTAATATTTCCTTACCATTCATTTCACTTAGCTGTTTGTAAAAATCATAAATTAATGGCTGTGTCACACACTGAACACATGGGATTCTACATAATATTGCCAGTGCCATAAGTGAGGGAAAGGCATTATATGGAGGTAAAAATAATAGTGGAGCCAATTCTGTTTCCTCTCCTCACTTTGAAGAACAGGAGCTCGCCTACAACCCTAACTCTTCCTGGGCTATTTTCTTCTTCCTTAGCTTTGTTTCTGCCTACCTGCACCCTGTCTCTCAAGGGTRGGTAGGTAGAGTGGCACCTGGCCTTGAGTGCTGAGTGTCCTTAGCAATCATTCCAGGATTACTCCAGCTTTTTTGAAACTAATGCACTTAGCCCTTAGTGTTTGACTCACGATTAATAATAATAATAATAAAAAAAAAATAAAAAAGATGCTTTACTCCATTGGTACCTAAATACCTTTCTGGAGCTTGGATTTTTCCCACCTGACTGTGACTTTCCCTGGCCAGCTTAGCTCCTAATCACAGACTCCAGCAGAGCTCAGCTGCTAAATACCTATGCAGAGTTATCGACAGGATTTGTATAGCACAAGGAGTCCTGCAGTCCTCATCTCATATCCGTGCTAGGCAAGATTAGAGCTAAGCCAGCTGGCAGAGGGGGCACCAAGTTGTGCAACTGCACCGTGTGACACCCAAGCGCCTCTTGGTGCTCAAGCTAGTTAAACCTTGCTGGACTAAAGCCAGACCTGCCTAAAGCTACGCACTGCGTGGCACTAGACCGCCCATAAAAGAGAGGAACCCACTGCCTGGAGATTGTGTCCTCGCAGTGAGAACGAATTAGGAAACCTTTCAGCAGTGCCTGAGCTCTGCTCCTTTCCAGCTCATCGCAGTCTTGCAGCTGTGGGCCCCCACAGCACTTCCAAAATCTCAAATACCTGGATTGCTGCAAATGAAAGCTACTGCCTTTTATTGCATAGAATTCAACTTAAATGTGAATAATGGACACACTCTTGCTAGATATTTTCCCATTTTTTTGAGTTGGTTGCTGATTGATTTATATTAAAAAGAGAGAGAAAAAAACCCCATGACCTTTATAAAGGCCTCCATCCAGGGGCCGGCTACACAAATTAGAAAAAAGAGTTGGAAGGCAGAAGATTGTCTTTAGCAGATCCCCACAGACTTCCAGGAATATCTTGGAGAGAAAATGAGACTGCAGAAGTAAGCCGATAGTATTAGAGAAAAATCCTGTTAGATCTGTAGKAAATACTCTTGCACAGTCAACCATCTGCACGCATCGGGGCTGCATCCATCGGGGCGGTGGGTTTCTTTTTGTCAGCAGTATCTGTGTTTCACACTATTTACCCAGATGGTCTCGAATTGCATTTCAAGTATTTTATCTTAAATATCAGCTAAATAACTGTACGCTTGAAAAGCAGGAGCAAAGGACCTGATACGAAAGAAAGGCAATAATCTTGCCTAAGAGGAACACGGCGCAGTGCATTTAGCAATTCAGTGCAGTGCAAGTGGGTCTCTCACATCATTAGCGCAAAGACATTTTAGGAAACATTTCCACTTTGAAACATTGCATAAAAAGATCAGCATGTTTTTACTACTTCATCTTAAACTGCTTTCCATTATTCTTCTTTTACAGAAAAAAAAAGAAAAAAACAATGTTTTGATACAAGCCAAAACGCAGTTCCCAGCTGTACTTTGTCATGAAATGCCTTTCCCAGTGCACAGCTCGACGATCAGGACAAGATTCCCAGCAGCTGGGTAAATACATTCTGGTTTGTGGATGCTGCTTGTTAATTTTGCATCTAAAGTTTGGCAACTTTATAGTACTGTAAAGCTCCAGAAAAAAAAAAAAAACCCTTGCTGTGAGGTGTAGTTGCAGTACTATGGATGATGCATGCGCAACAGATGGAAAAAGATGGTGCTGGTAGCGCTCCTGAAATATTCCAGGAACAGCATAGAGAGCCCAATGATTAAGTAGGTAGGAAGGGAGTTAAATGTTTAGGTAGATATTGTAGTATAAATTAATCTGTCTAAATATATGTGGGCTCACCGCCAGCTTTCAAGTAGTTTTTAAACCACTTGTTTTAAACAGTAAATTTCAACCTCAGCGTAGTGTAGCCACAGCATCAGCCCCTGCAACTCTACACATACAATCATCCGAACTAAGAAAGAGATTTAAAATGGTGATTACAACTCATCCTAGGCATGGTTTTCCAAAGGTAGCCTTCAGCTTGGAATTACCRTTCTGCAGTATTAATCTTTGCCTGCAATGCCTCAGTGTGTTGGCGCCTAGAAATATCTACATGTACATCATGCATTTAGAAAGTATCTTCATGACAGAAGATATTGCTGGTAAGAGATACCAGAGGTATTGCTGACTGAATTTGCTTCAGAGATGGAAGCAGCTCGGCTGTGTCTGCGTGCTATCGGAGTGCTGAAGCTAAACAGCTCTCCTTCCCACTCCACTGAGCAGCCCGGGCTGACCTATATAGCTGCACATGCAGCCTGCATCAGCGAATCCGCCTGTGTGCGTGCGTGAAACCGCACTGGGGGCRGCCCCGTGCCCTTGCTGAAGAGCAGGCGTGCCATCGAACGCATTTCGGCACAGAGAACGCCACTCTCCTCTCCTCTCCCGCACCCTCTGCATGTGGCTCAGCTCCCTCCTGCACTGAGATGCTGCTCCCTTCTCTTCTCTTCCCTCCTTTGCTCAGCAGAAGCCCCCCTTGCGAAGGCATGTGGCAGCCAGCCCCAACGGCACGCCCTCTCCGGGTGTTTGTGGCACAGCTAGTCTTAACAGTTTTAACAGACGTGGCACAACACCTTAACATAGTCTTAACGGAGCACCAGTTTAGGACAAATTCAAGAAACTCCTCAAACGGACCATTAATCAATTTGAAAGAAAAGAAAGAGTAAATGGAAGGAAAATCACATAAAATAAAGGCCGTGACGGATGATACTTGCTGTTGAACTAAAGCTGACTAATCTCAGCAGCTGCGAAATTTCAAACTAGTTACAGGGGCTGTAAACTAAGTCACAAGACGGAAGGAAGGAAACATGGAGAACGGTTAAGCTTCTTTTGCAAAATGGAGTTTGATTTAATGCTCCAGATTACTAACTTGGATTACTTGCTTCCAAGTGCTGGGGATAATCAAGTCTTTCATTTAGAGTCTGAATGAAATGTTCTTTCCATAACCCTTGTAGAAAGGATAGAAAAGTACACAACTATTAATAACAGGGGAAGTCAGTACCTCCCTTAATCCACAAGAAAAACACCATAAGGTAGCGTGGTCTCCACAGAAACTACACCATCTCTGGGGTGTCTGGTGGAGCTGCCGTGGAGCTCAACCTTCAGACATGACCAGTGGGAGAAGGAAACACGTGAGGAAGAGTCCTTGGCTAAAACCGCTCWCCTCTGGGGGTGCAGGGGGGCAAAGCGCAGCTCTCTGCAGAGCAGCGTCCAATCCGCAAGACTATCAGCAGTCCAACCAGCGGCATTCCAAACAGAAACAAGGAATGCCCTACTGAACTGGTCGTCTGGGTGATTCTCCAGGAGTGCATCCAGCATTGTAGCCCTCTCTCTCTTGTAACTCTCTTATCTGTGGTGTATGCAGAGAAACACAAAAATGGGCCCCTGGTTGTTAGTGCTTAACGCTTCTCCAGACCATTGCAGCATTTTGGATGTTCGTTGGATGTCTCTGCTTCTGCCCGCTGCAGGGCTGCCTCTCCTGGGTACAACCCATGGCCTGTGGTGTCCGTGTTGTCTTCACTGATTAACGATATCCATGAAAACCAAAGTAGAATATTACGCTACCATAAAATTTCTGCATGCCTCCTCATCACTAGATTATCTTCTGAGTCTTATCTCTCTATATATAAAATGTATAATAATAGCACTTCCCACCCGCAGCACTGTAGCAGCGAGGGGTAACTCCTGGGATGTAAGAGGTCTTCTGATATCATAGCAGTGAGGTTCAGAAATACAGTGATACCAGAGCAGCATATTCGGAAGACTTCATAGACATTCCCCTCCCAGATCAATTACAAATTTAAAAAGATTTCATTTAAAACAGTCAAATATGGTCAGTGTAGCCCTATTGGGCAGTCATTTTGCTACAGCTAAAGAAATTACCCAACCTCGCTTGGCGAGGCTGCTTGCACTGTAAATCTCTATGTTCCTTAGGGGAGCAGTAGCAAAGTGGACTTGGCAGTTCTACTTTCCTTTAAATCTTCATGACCTCCTATAGCCGTAATAGCACCAAAAATTAAAAGGAAACAAGGGAGGAATATAGACATAAACAGCAGGAGTAGGCATGATTATTGTCAGTGAGAACTGGTCAATCTTTTTGACCACAAAGCAATTAAATTTGGCCTTTTAGTGCATCTTATTTCTCCCATTAATTGCACTGGTGTCAGGCGCATCGTGCCTCGGGGCGGGAAGCTGCCGGGACGCTGCCCAAGCGTGACGGTGCCCAAGGCCTCGCGCGCCTCTCCGGTGGGGCTGCAGGGGACCCTGACACGGGGGCTCCTCCGCAGTGAAAGGAGCCGTGGTGGTGCTCGAGAGCGGAGGCACCGCGCAGCACGTCACAGCTGCCGGGCGCTCCTGGCGGCAGCAACAGACCAGCCGCAGAGGCGTTTCGAGAGCGAGAGATGTTTAATGAAACTGCAAGCCTGTGAGGCTTCTATCAAAGGTGTTTATTCAACCAGAGCACACATCTGCAGGACTTTAAAAGAAGAATTTATCTATATACAAAAGATACCAGTAGCCTGAGTCATGTGCAAGCAAAATGACTGCACTTGATGTGGAAAGGTTTATGTCTTTTGCCTCCCCTTACAGGAAGTCTAATCTTCTGTCACTAACATATACAAGCTTTGTCTATTTGAAAAGTTCATAGTCTATTACTGTAACCAAGCACAACATTAAGACAGCTGTGTCTCATATCTGTGTGTTCCATTGCTCTTCCTTAAAATCACATCAAGTACTTTAACAAAAAAAAAAGAGGCAGCCTAAAATATAAAACTTAAAGTGAGTATAAAAAGCACAGCAGCAATTTTTATTTCTGATATCTATCTCCATCTACTGCTTCTAGGTCCAATACTCAGGAATAAATTAATCAGTCAAGAATGTGTGTGCTTTATAAACTGCTATATAAATTCACTTGTCAGGAACTTATTTGTCTTAGTCGCTCCCTTCCGTTGCCCCAGTTTTACAGCCTGTTCCTTCAAGCACTGTATTTACTCTTGTATAAATTGAATTTATCAAACTCAGCGTCCCCGGTGCCATGAACCTAAAGGTATGACCTGCAGCAGTGATCTAAGTGAAGCTTATGGATCTCCTTATCCTGTCAGGATTTACCTGACTACTAACAAATTAAAACTGAAGATAGAGGAGTAAAAGGATGAATGTGGTGCTAACGCAGCCTCTCTACCTGACTTCCGTGACACCACATTTTATGGATGTTACCATGTTCAGTGCATTAAGAATGCAGTATCACAAACTGAGACGCTACTCCTGGTAGGAAACCACTGAATGCAGGGCTTGCAAAAGAAGAAAGATTGTAGAAGAATGAAACTTTCTACAGGAAAGAATGATGAAGAAAAAGAAAATTTTCAACTGATGTTTCCATTTGGCAGCTCTTCTTTCTTGTGGTACCAAATGGGGCTGAAAATAAAAGAGTCTTGTAATCTATTAGAATGCAGACTTTCCTTTCCATGTCGTGCAGGCCCAGCTGTTCTGCTAAATACTGGGTGATGGTAGTTTCTCTTAAGGGAAATGTAAATGAAGTAATGCAAAAGGAAAGAGGGGAGGAGGTCCATTAGCAGTCTCTGTTTTGGCATTTCCTGACTTTTATCTGCATAGCTGGTTCACCTGGACACGAGTTTCGCTATTGGGATTTGTTCAAAAAACAATCAGACACTCCAGAACTGTACCCAGCTCTGTCTTTCCAGGGCTGCCGGAGAAGGACAGAGAGATGTTTCCATAAGGAAGGACCCCAGTCTCTCCATGCTTTCTGGAGCAGCTGTGGAATAACCCAGGGATGGCCGTAGAGATGGCAAAATACGTTTTGCTTGAGGTGAGTTAACAAGCGCTTCCCCGTCAGCTTGGTGGCTTGGTATTTTGGACAGGCTGTTCTCCCGGAAGGGCTGGCGTGTGCTCCACGCCAGCGAGGAGAAGGAAGGGCCGCGGTGCTGCTGCGTGGGGCCGCGGCGGCCGGCGGCTGCCGCAGGGACTCCGCGTCGGGCTGCGCCAGGCACCYCTCTGCCCCAGAGAGGCCGAGGCGGGGGGAGCACGGGGCAGGACACGGGCTCCCCGACACGCCGGGCAGCCCCCGAGGGAGGCGGTAGGACTGGGCTGCATGCGTTTACCCACCACAGCCGTGCCACGGGAAGGTCAAACCCCGCCGAGCCACGTCTCTCCTGGACGGCGCGCGAGAGGGCACGCCGTCTCGCTGCAGATCTGGCCTAAGCGCACCAGGCTGACGGCGTGTCTGGTCTTAGCTTCAGATAATCACAAAAAATGTGTATATATTTTGATACCTTGGCAAGATGAACATAGCTTTCCAAAATATGGCACATTGTAATGGAGAAATTATTTCATATGAATCATAAGGAAAAACAGAGAAACACTTTTTTTGTTCTTTGTGATGGGATAGAGGATATCATTTTTATTTAGAATTGGAAGTTACTGGCACCACTGAGTATCTCATTCTGTTAAACCAGTATATTGGCAAAATCTAGCAGGCAGATGCACTCCCAGTTAGAGATCTAACTCCCACCAACGTCAAGAACGGGAAGAGGAATCTGTGGGCTAATGSAGACACCCCCAAACGCCCATGCAGACACCCCCGAGAATCTGTTTCCAGAGTCATGTACACRGGCTCCAGAATTTTGATATCTCATTTCCCGTGTAACTTTCAACTTTGAGAAAGACTGTCGAAATAAGGAGAACCTCATTTTTCTCCAGTAAGGAGTTTTATTATGGTATAAGGTGTTAGAAGATACAATCTGAGTGTCTATTGATTGGAGGAAATTCTGAACCCAGTGTTACAATCTCTATGCACATACATGAAATAATAAACTACATTCACATGCACGTGGGCCAGCCCGCTAAAACACTCGTCACACCTGCAGGGTTCTTTTTGCGGATTTCAATTACCTTGCATTGTGATGATTGTCACCATAACCTTTTTATCTTATAAAAGTTGGGGCTTTTTAATCTCCTGGGCGTGCAAAGACTGATAGATGTTTGGGTAAAAAGAATTAATCTTTACTTTCTCAGTTTATTTTAGCCACATTAATATATTTGCTGGGATTATTAAGAGTATTCTTCTCCATGTTCCTTGCAGACCATCGTTGCCTTCCAAGATGCATTTCCTTGGCACAGCACCAGGTAGCTGGAGACTCAAGCTACTGCCCAGGTCTCACACGTGGTAAGTTCCCTTATATTGATTAAGAATCAGATATTAGCGTTCATTTTCATGCCATAAAATCTTCTGCTTTTCGCTCTCCATGAGCAAACCGAGACACTTCTGTTGGAGGAGACCCTTAGCGACCCGTTGTGTCCCTACTCAAACCCGTACGTTCTCGTGTGGGCAGAAACCCCGTTGCGCTCAGGGGCTCTGCGTGGAGCTGGGACGAGGGGCGGGATGCCGGCCTCGCGGCCCGGTGTTCCGCCAGGATCCCCACGCGTCCCGAGGTGTTCAGCACTGCGCCCTSCCCACCCACTGCCCAAGCGAAGTGGACTTTTGAGAAAAACAAGCTTTTTTTTCCTTTTTCCCTTTTCCTTTTCCATTTTTTTAAATGCTTTGCTGCCACCTTCTGGAGCAGGTTGCCGTAACGGAGCGCCCGGCGCACGCTGCCCAGGGCATCGTTTCAGGCAAGGCGCTCGTGAACACGCGCAGCGCTTCTGTGTCGCTGCTGAAGCGCTGGGCAGACGCGGCCCCCACGGTTTCACACGCCCCCGAGCCACGGGCAGGGGCGACCTGCGCGTCTCGCCGTGTAAATGAAATGAAATGAAGGCTGTGGGCCGGCCCCAAGCGCGGCCCGCGGCGGACGGGCGTCRGCAGCGAGCGGAGCGTCACGCGCTCACCAACAACGACACGGCGGTTACACGCAGCGAAGAGCTGGTCAGCGAAGAGATGGTCACACACCTAAATAAATAAATAAGGAGGAGGCTTCGGGGTCCATGGAGGTCAAATAAATAAATAGATAAATAGCAGAAAATACATAAAAAGTGAAGATGCTGCCGCGCTGTTTCCCAGTGCGCAGCCCCGCCCCCGCGCGTCGCCTAGCGACGTGCGCGGCGGGAGGGGCGGGCGCGGAGGGGCGGCCGCCATGTCGCGCCGCGGGCAGAGYCCGGCCCAGGTGAGCGGGCCCGGGGCCGGGGGCGCTGCTGGGGTCGGTCGTCGTGATGTTAATGGGGGAAAAGGGGCTTAACTCTGCGTGTTCTGCGCGCTTCAGCAGCGTGTGTGGGAGCTCCTGACYTGCTCACAGCTAAGGGTGTCTGGCGGGGGAGACCTGTCTTGCCTTGCGCCTCCAGGAGAGGCCCAAGTAGATAAAATCATTATCAGTATCTCATGATGGTCCTTTAGTCAGGAGCTGTACAGGTGGAGGAGAGAGCACGAAGTGTGGAGAGTCCTCCTGGGTCCTCATGTGCTCTGCAAACCCTTCGGACCATGAACTAGCTGCTCCCGGCACAGGGAGTTATAGCTGGGAGCAGCAGTTCTGGGGCGCAAGCACCGCAGATTGCTTGTTCTCTGGGGTAAAGCGTTGTATGTATGTATGTATGTATGTATGTATGTCACTAGTGAGTTAATAAGTATAACTAAGTTGTATCTATAAGATATATATGTATATATATCCAAAGATAGCTGTGGTTGCTCAGACCAAAGTGCCAGCAGTGACCAACTTGTGACCATTCCCSAAATGGAAGAGGAACCTGTAGGATACGTTCCTTATAGGAAAAAATAGATACAAATTAATATGCACAGGCTTTTCTAATGGATCAAAATTGCAGTGACAAGGACAAGATGAAAATACTTTATTTTGCCTTATTTTGAGAGGTGGCYTGATATTTATGATGTGAATTGCTTTTGTTTCACTTTTCATATTTTTTTCTAGTTAAATGTGTTAATCTCTGTTGCCCAGTTTTATTTCTTTATCTGTCAGAGGGAGGAATTAATGTTCCATTTGAAGAAGTGACTCTTTCCTTCTGTGTAAAAGTTATTTGTGAAAACATTTCAGGAGGAGCTGCAGGATGCAATTCCCGCTCGTGCAGCAAGACAACAAGCGGCTGAGTACTCGGATGACTTTGAGAGTGACGATGATGGCATGCTGAAYAGTAAGAATTAAATATTGTCCCCATGTTCTTCCCTTTCTTATCTCACTAGTAGTTCACAAAGGAGCTCTGGGAGCTCTGGGAGCCAGTGTGATTTAACAAGAGTTTATATTTTAAYAAATCCTAGATCACTCGTTTGGCTGTGTCCTTCCATGTTGGTAGCAGAATTCTCTGTGGCCTCAGCAGTGGTGCCCACTGGGTAGACCAGACACCCGCTCCGTTCCAACCTGCAGCTGGGATCCCCAGTTTCGTTCCATAGCCTTATGTGAACTCAACACCTGGAAGGGACAGGAGTTCACGGTACTGTGAACTTCGCTTCATGTGGGCAGAGAGAAAACTGTGGAGCTGTTTAATTACTTCCCAAATCTGGGCAGTCAAGGGAATTCTGTCTGCAGGACAAGCTGCAGAGCATGCCTAATGGGCAGTGCAGACAAACCCTTAGGAACTTCTTTGAGCTGGCAGTTTTTCTTGGGTAATGACATGTTGAATATCTGGTAATATTAACACTTATTCTAATAAGGCTGACCAACTGGCTTGCCTTCTTCGTAGTACGGTCTTGCATACTAAGGAAAATCTGAATCCTAAAATACTATAATGTATTTTTAAAAGGAATAAATGTGTGTAATACCTTTGTGCAATACCTGCTTTTTATTCAAAATACCTGAAATATCCTCCATAAGTTGGTTAATTTCCCCTTGTAAACAAGCTTCACAAGAAGGCCCCTCCAGCATATATTGTGTTACTCATCTATCATCATGACCTTTTTTTTTTAAAAAAAAAATATATATACACATATGGACTGTAGCATTAGGGGGGAGAATATATCTAATCTGAGTCTTTTCCTGCCCATTTTAGAGGGAGCAGAAGGGAATGAAATATAAAAGGATGGCTGCTCACAAATATTTTGGTAACAGAATGTGCCTGGCTTTGTTGTTCTTAACTTGCTTYTTATGGTGCTGAAAACATAGCTTTTAAAGATTTCAGCTGCATGACAGATAAGAATTAACTAATAAAGATTTGAAATCTTTCCTGTGTGTGAGGTCCAGAGAAAGAGATGACAGGACAGGAAGCAGAGTGAGTATCTATTTTGGTGATTTTTGGAGTGATAGGAAGTGCAGAGATAGAAGTCAGGAGAGAGTTACAAGAAAAATGCTTTTAAAATATAGGAGACAATTTCTGTACTCCCCTCTACTTTTTTTTTTTTCTTTTTTCCTCTATTCGTTTCAAATTGGTAATGTACTGTTTTCAGGTACTGTGGAAGAACTTCCTGAAAGTAATTCAGATATTGAAAGCACCAAGAAGTCAATTGCGTTTCAGAGATCTCTCTCAGAGGAAGATACTTCACAAAAAGCAGTTCTTTTGGAAAATGAAGCTGCTGATGACTTACCATTTCATGAAGGGAAGGCTCAACAAAAAAACGTTTTGGAAAATAAAAACATGCAGGATGACGAAAAGGATAGTGAAGAGGAATATTTAGAAAGTGAAAACGAGAGCGGTGACGGGAAAAATGATGAGGACTGTTCACTTGCAGAAGTGACGCAAGATCATAGTGAGAGTGGCCACTGTAATGATTTGTGCATGCCTGAACTGCAGAAAGAGGGAGAAGTGCTTACAGTGAATCGAGAAGAAAACAAGCCAATACCAAAGCAAAGGATGCGCAAAGTGAGACATGTGTCCGCTTCAGGTGAAAAGAAAGAGCTTAAGTATTCTTGCTGCTATTTGCTTAGGCATATTACAATATTTTAAAAGTAGTGTTGTAAATGTATGTGCTGTTTTGTTTTTTGATCGTGCCTGCTTTAGTTTCAGAGAGTATGGTTGATACTCTTCTAAATATTCATTTTCTAGTGAGGATGGAAACTGAGCAGGTGTAAATAAACTAGCAAGAGTTTCTTTTCAGGAGATAAAAATAGTTGTTTGGGAACTTGAAGCCTGTGTCTTTTGAAGTCCATCTCTATGGAGAGTGTGGGAGCCTAGAGATTTGCCTGCTCTTCCTGTGCAGGACACAAGAGAGCCATGTCCACACAGTGTCCATAGCCCTTAGCAGCAAGGTCCTTAAACAGGCACCCCTTTTCTGTGACCAGTTGGCCCATTTTTTGGCGGATACAGTGTTGAAGTTGTGTAATAGGGTGTCATACAATGAACTCTAAGCAAAACATTTATGAATGGGATTAATGTACAAAAGACTGGTATAGTCACATAAAAAACAACTTTAATGCTTTAAGAATATCCAAGGCCATTTTTTGAAATAGAGAAAGCAAAACTAGCRTTGCTTATGGGTGGTAAGTGTCATAGGGGTTCATAGCTCTTATCTGATTCCTGACATGGGCAGAATTTGTCCTGTGTTCCAATTCCACTATAAGTCTTTTGTTTTATGTTAAGAGAAATTTATGGTTAGTTATTCGTGATGATAGAAGATCATAACTTTGAAACTGACAATGCATGGTGTTATTGACTACTTGTTATCTCCACATGATGGCAGCAAAGCAGTAGATATTTGAGTGTGCACTTAAGCTGTGTAGACAGACAGTTGTCTTTTTATAGCCAGTTGCTTGCCTACATAGCTTTGGACTGCAGGGAAAAAAAAAGTTTAAATACTTAATCTGCTTTGTCTGCCTCTTTGATGTTCTTATGATTTACTGCATAGAAAACATGTCTGTGTACCTGTGGGAATATTCTTGTGGATTCTTTACTCTGTAAACTTCCCAGGAGTTGTGTAACTCAACTTTACATGGTTGAGTACGCTTGAAGGGCACTGTGATGAGACTTCAAACTGGCACAGTGTTCTCTGTTTCCTGCAAGAGGTTTGTATGAACTGAGCCTTAATAAGAAGCACCTCTGCGGCACGGAGCAGCCTCAGGAGCATGTTTCTGTGTGCATCAGCATACCCAGAGAAAAATACAGGTAGAAAGCTGTACAATGGCTTCATCTTTTTGGTGACAGGTTAGAGATAAGAAATGACAAAAGACAGAGGATTATTACACAGGCCGAGGTTTAACCTGTCCTGCTCACAGACCCCTGKGAGAAACTTCTGCTGTTGCTCACAGTGACTGAATTACTGTGGAAGAAGGAAGGAGACATCAACGAGTAAGTGAGATATTAGCAGAGACATTGCCTCTTAGACCACGTTTTGCTTGTCTCTTTCTACACAGGATTATTCTGCTCTGTGCTGTGCATAGAGAAGCAGACTTTTTATCTACTGTTGATACACAGAGTAAAGCAGAATAAGAGAATAGATGTTGTAACAGCGCTGTCTGTCAGTAAATACATGCTTCTGTTCTGTATTTATGAGAACTCTGTAGCTGTCCCTTTAATGACAGTTAAGTTCCTAGAGTGTAGCATTTATATATGGACAAAGATAATTATAAATGAAAGTTTATGTAAAGATTATTTTAGAAGTTTCCAAACTTTGAATAATTTTTACAGCCTATTTAGGTTTACTTGAAAATAGTTGTACATAATTTAACAAGATAGTGTTCCACATTTTGTATGTCTGTAATTAGACATAACCAAACCTATAGTATTTGTTTTCAGCTGAGAATATCATCATTGCTCTATTAGATGGCTGTTTAAACTATCACCTCAACCAAGAAGCTGATTGAGAAAAAGTATTCCTGTGGAAGACAATGATCTTAATAGGACAGAAGTAGAAATAATTTCCAGAAATGAATTGTCTTCAATTTCAGCAATATCTGAGAAAAAAAATGTTTGCTGAAAGCCCTGATCCTGAAGTAAGAACAAAAACTGGAGAGTATATATGCAGATTTTTACCATCTACATTAGAAAGTTTGGGCAGTTTTATTTAGGTAATAACTTTTTCTGTAAGAAGAATATGACTGGGAGCAAATGGCTTTCTCAATACTATTCTCATGGTGAGGGGCAGATTAGAGAAAGTTGAGGTTTTTTCCTGGAAACAGGATTTCATCCCAGTGATGTTTTTCACACGTTTAGTAGTGTACCGATTTAGTTTTATTCCTCTGAGTGTAAAACAGTAATTATAAACCTCTTAGTTCTAAAAAAAAAAATTTATCAATGTATTTTGAAGTCAGATAATTCTAATTTGTCACAAATTATTTGTTTATTTGTGACTTTCTGGTCTAAGGGTGATTGGCTAGAAGGTGCTTCACCGCCACTTTCCATTCATTTTACTAACCATAATAAATCATCTGGAGACTCCAATTTACTGATATGTGGAGATGCACCATCTCTGAAAGGTATAACTTAGTTGTGTACAACCAGATAAATTATGTTACCATTTTTACCTAAGTATCATTTAAAGCTGTAATACAAGTTTTCATGAAATCAAGAGTAGTGCTCTTAATTTCCTTTCTATCCTATTTCGATATCCTTCTGTTGCTTCTCTGTACTTCTAAGAAGGATTTGGCTATCTTATTGCAGTCATTTCCAAGTATAGTATAATCCCAGGTATTTAGAAGTTGAGTTCTAAAAGCATCACAGAAATGAAGAGAAACAAATTGAAATTCAAGAAGTTTGTGTCAGGTATGTGCATTGTCTAAGCATCTCCAAGACTTAAAACCAGTCATTTTCTCTTTTGCAGTCAACATGACTCAGGCAAATCTTTTATTTCCTGCATCTTCCAGGCACAAAGATTAATGCAGACTGAGTAGATTAGATTTTTTTTTGTGTGTTTTTTTCTGGATTTGTGAATCCTTAACATTTTTTAGAAGATGTGCAGACATATAAATCTCTGGACTTCGGAACAGTGTCCATGGAATATGACTTTCTTAATCCTCCTTTTCAAGGAGGATTTGTTAGAAATAATCCATGGATCACAGGATGAAAACTATTGGAGTGGACTGTTAGACACCTTTCCTCTTTGCTAAGGGAATCATACTGTGAGTACTTAGGTGCATGTTAGTTTGAAACGGGTACATAATTCATACCCTCAGATCCAGGGATAAGAATTCTCCTGAAATGGCCTGTATACGGTCTGTAAAATACAGCCTAGTTGTATGTGAGCTAGGACTTGGCCCAAAGTACTATAGAAAGGTGAAGAAATCCTGAAAAATCTGGCAGAGTCTATCAAGCATTGAATTACACATACACTTGGATCTGAGGGTTTTTTTTCTTCTTTTTTATTTTGAAGATACTTTGAAATAGAGAATGCATTTGGTATAGTTTGATGCTTTTGACCATTGTTAATGAAGCAACGCCTAAAGAGAGATTTGGGGGTAMAAGGAAAGGTGTGTGAGTTTTAGAGTACAGAATTGATTCTCCATATCCACACAGCGTGAGAGAATGATAAAGGAGACAGTGTCATGGCAGAGGAGAGCACGAAACAACGATAAGGAGTCTGCCACAAAAGAGGCAGAGAAGAGACTGGAGAAGAGTCGGTGTTTAAATGTGGTGCAGAAATGGGCATGTGACTCCAAGCAGACTGATACAAACCACTCAAACACATGTAGTCCCAGCTGGTAAAGAATACAAAAAAAGAGTTGTTTTTTCCCTATGGAGCTCTTTTTTTTTTTTTTTTTTTTTTTTTTAATATCTCCCTGGGAAGATTAGTATTTAGTATGTTTTTTGCAAACAGAGCTAAATTGACTTGCAGGTGAAGTTCCTTGAAGTTCCATACCCCAGATCAGTAAATTGACTGTTGAGAGTGTCCTGTGCACTAAGTGTTGCTGCTTAATTGCACTTGTTCTGTTTTTAATGCCTACAACCCAGATAAGATTGTACAATCTAATCAGTATAAAGTAAAATAGGAGAAGTTTATGTATCAACAGAATATGGAAAATGATTTACTTAAATTCAGAATTCTGACATGCTGAACTTACCTGCATCATTGTCAATCTAGGTAAATTTTTTGGACATTGTCAGTGGTTGTCATGGCCTTTGTATCCAAACTGTTTTGCAAAATTAGATCACTATTTTAATGGCAGCTCAAATCAGATGAAAATGTTTTTAAAGTGTTAAGTGGTTTGTAACTGACCACTTTAAGCATATGTTTAAACTGAGTTAAGCTTTTGTTTATATCTCCATCCGAACATCTTTCAATTTCTCCTTCTGTGTCCCACAACCCCCCAAAACTAGAAAACCAGAAACCAAAAAAAAAAAAGTTTTTCCACCTGAATTGTCATACTGTAAATATATCTGAATCAGAAATACGGTCACATAATGAAATTATTTTGTTCCTCATTCATCCAAATTTTGATGGTAATTCACTGGATATCAGAGTAGTTTTTGCTGCCAGTAGATTGTTTGGCTTTGCGTTTTGCACTAGATTTGTGTTTGGGTGATAATGCAGACAACAAGATTTGTCTTTGTAACATTTTAAAAAAATGTACGTGCTACTCCTATATTACTTTTAAATATATCACAAGTGAAAATTCCTGTCTTAATCCACATAGTTCTTTAGAAGTGAATTTTATAACAGAAAATGCATTATCGTGTATCATATTTAGTTCTGCAATGTATTTTTTGTACAAGCATAATACTAAGAAACTATGAAACTACAGTTTAAACTATGAAATTATCGTTTATATGTTGCCTAAGTGAGCGTGTCCTCTTAATCTATTTTTCTCCTTTTTCTCCTTTTAGATCGAGATCAGAGAGAGGATATCGGCAWCAGCAAGGAGGATAATGCAACAAAATCTCCTTCTGTGATAGACAAAACAAAGACCTCAGGTTATGAGAAAACAAGGAAATTAGAGAAGTCAAGAGATGACAGTTCAGAAGGACACATGCAAATTGTGGAAGGTCAATTAGCAACTGATATAATACAGGAGGTGTCAGTGGATGATAAATCTGAACATACAGAAGTAAAGAACACTACAAAGGACTTTGACAAGGTATCTTTCATATGCATTTTTGCCATTGCTTATAACAGTGTCCTAGAAGTGGAAAAAAATAGTTCTGTAACAAGTTTGCTATTGGTCCTCTACATGTGTAGAATTCTGGTACATGCACAGGTGACCATTTCCAGCTTCTGGAGCTGATGCTCTTTTAAACTGTGAATAGTTTTAAGGAAAATGTACACAAGAAAAACTACACAAATATTTAAAACAACCAAAAATGTATGTTTTCCATTCTTAGTAGCGCTAAACAAAGGAAAATGCCACTGTCTTTTGGGGTTCTTTTTATTCTTTTATGTTTCTAGAGTATAGGCAGTATTTTTTTAGGTCAGAAGCAGTTTCTTAGTGCTTTTCCAAAAAGATGCACGGATTCTAAAAGTTTACTTCCTTACCATGCACTGTATGCTTTCTATACTAGTCTTTCTTGTATGTGCATTTAACATCCTTGATGGCTTGTAAATTTTCTGTATTCCTAATCTAGTTATGCTACTTTATATATATTTTTTTCTATTCCTTTTTTATTTTTAGAAACTAAGTGAAACTAAGGAGACAGTTCCACAAAACATGAAAACATCTTCATCTGGCAGGTAAGAGAAAGATGCTACATATTACAGTTCACAATTTCCAAGCATAAAATACATCTAAGGACCCTCCAGATGGTGKTTTTTTCTCATTTTCTGTCAGCATTTTATTTGTGGCTAACACCCTCTTAACTGCATGTGGAAAAAATACTAGTAAATGTTATGATAACCTTGCTCATTTCATCTGTCTGATCAGACAGTAAGTCTTTTCCAGGTCTGTGATGGGCAATTGCTGCTGGATCCACCCATGAATGCAGTCCATGGTGCAAAAACCTTTAGAGGTTTTGAGCTGGTTTATATATGAAAGTGTAAAGAAGTTGTAAACCTTCTTGGGCTGAATATGCTGTGCAGTGGTTTGTTTTGCCAGCAATAAGCTCCTCAGAAGAAATCCTCCTCCCCTTGTTCCCTGTGCCCAACCAAGAGCCTGCAGAAGCAGAATCACAGTGACTTTTGGTGTACACTGAATAAAAAGGAAAACTGCTTGGTACCAACTACAGCAAATGGAAAGATCATTTTACTGTATTTATCTTCTTGTCTTTATAGGTCTTTGTGTTTTTCCCACTTAAAGAAAAATGTGACAGCTCTTCCTTCAGCTGGAGCTGTTTCATCCCAGTACTTGGGCACATTACAGGTGTTGGAAGGGAAGCGATCACAGAAGTGCAGTGCAGAGGTTGGCAAAGCAGACAGCATTCGAGCAGCTGTTTACCAGGTAAACTCACAAAACCAAACCATGCATAGAAAGGACTTCTTAGAGGAGTCAACACCTTTCACTTTTTTGATTTTTTTTTTCTTTTTTGTTTTAAATGAATTTGCATTCATTTAATTAACAAATGCTGCCCACATTTGAATGATAGTGTTATAATTCTAAAATAAAATATAGAACCTGAAATCCATTATTTTGTCTCCATATTTTTTAATGATAAGATAGGCTTAATTTAAGATGTTTTATCTTTAAGCAGCTTATAAAACACAGAAAGAAACCATGAAAATTTGACCTCGATTTTGCAGGTACATTGCAGYGCTTCATAGATGCTTGTAGTCTCACTCTTCTCAGTTGGAGTTTATTTTGTTTAATTGTAGTTATTAGCAGGTGACACAATGAATCTAAGCAATATTCCAATATCCCAGGTAGCAAGGTTCATTGTTCTGTTTTTCTTTTTCATCTTTTATTTTTATGCTTTTTGTCCTTTTTTAAAGATCCTTGAACTTCATCTTTGAACTTCTGACACTTTGATTAAAGTTTTTGTGTACTGAAGATCCTCAGAATATTGTGTTTGATAATCAAAGCTTATTTTTTATATGAGACAATCAGTTGCACACAGAAAAAGTATGAGTAGTTTTGGTGGTCATTATATTGGTGATGTTTGAATAATATTTAGTAGTATTGATGGAACTTTAGTTATAGCTTCAAAAAATTTTTGAGGTATAGAAGTCTTCTAATCTTTTTTTTTCAGGATTGGCTGGAAAAGAAAAGAGTTCAGCTATTGGAATTAAAGAGAAATAACAAGAAACAAGCTGAAAATCTCAAGAACAATATTGAAAAGGTTTGTTTACATTCTTGTTCTGAGAGAAACAGACTATAGCTCTTAGAAGTAACTTCAACATTGTATTTGTTGTTGTGTATTAGGAAAAAAAAAAAAAAAAAGGTAGGCACTAATTTCTGCCTACCTGTGTCACCTTCCCACTGTAAAGTTTCTGGTTTTCTGGTGTGGGTTTTTTGTTTTTTTTTTTTGTTTGTTTGTTTGTTTTTTTCCCCAAATAGCACAAAGGGAGCTGAAACAGTAAGTGGTGGGTCCTAATTCTTACAGTTGCAAGGGGATATGGCTAAGGTTTTTGTACACTTTTGCCCTGYAGGGTAAAAGCGTGCCTCTTGGATTGATTTTCAGGTTTGTTTGTAAGGACCTTGGGATGTTCTTTCTTTAGCTGTGAAATTGTAACTTGTCAGAGATGTAATATCCCTCATTAGTCTCCTGTATTTCATATCCTTTAACACATTCCAGAAGTTGATTGTATCAAATGAACCTTAAATTCAGAACGAAAAAAGTAAGAAAAAAATTCTCTTCATATTTGAATATTGTTTGTAATGTTGTCTGCAGATGCCTTTTCATTGTTGCTCGGTCAGATGCTATATTTGAGAATTAATATGTGTTYCCAATTATAGTTATATATTTTATATTTAAGAATATTTAGTTGTATTTAAATATAGACTTGTTTTCAATCTAGAAAGAAGCTGCAAAAAGAGAAGAAGCRATTGCATCTTTTGAAGCCTGGAAAGCAATGAAAGAAAGAGCAGCAAAGAAATTAAGTGAAAAAAGGAAGCTTGAGGAACTGAATAAAAAGAAAGTGGCAGAACAGGATGAGGAGAAGAGAGAAGCAGCACGGAAGGTAACGTGAAATTGAGAAATACATACCAGATATTGTTCATGAAATTGTTGAGAACAATTTTGATTAATCCAGCAAGAGATGGAAATAAATCGTATTCTAAAATCTGAACATAGTTCAGTTTTGAGAAGAGCTCACAGCAGAATCGCTTCTGTGTTGGAAATGTATAGCAGTTAGTTTTGCACATTGAATCAGCATTTTTTCATATTTCAATATTGAATGTATGAGTATGAATGTAAAATAAATGCCATATAAATGTATTAACCAAGAACTATATTACTTTCTGTTAAGAAATAATGTGATCCTTTTTATATGGTGATATATAGTCACTATAATCCTTTTTATAAGTGATGTCAATGTTTGAGCAGTGCTGCAAAGAACTATTCCAAACCTGTTATCTATAGAAATATTGTAACACAGAATAAGCAAGGAGGTTATCAACAAAAATATGAGGGGTAAGATTGCTAATGAATCTGTTTTCTCTAGGCATTTGAAAAATGGAAAGAAAGGAAAGTAGAATATTTAAGAGAGCTAAATAGAAAAGAGAAACAGTCTGAAAGAATCAAGAAGAAAAAGGAAGAGGAATTCATCGCAGAAAAGAAGCGAGACAGCATGTCTGCAGTTGAAAAATGGTATCATCGCATTGGGTTTTGGACTAAAATAATTTCCCAAACCCTTGCTTACAGGCATTAGGTCTTCTGCAAGCGTTTTATGTGTTTGTGGCTGGGAGATCATGGCATACTTAAGACTGGGCGTTTCACTCTCGAGGGAGACATAGCAAGGAGAATGAACTGTCCAACCCTTTCAGTTCTGTAACTTAAACRCTTGCTTTCCGCAAAGGCCATGTACCGCAGGAGTCATTGCGTAGCATGACAAGTGTCATTGAGTACAATAATGTCTGTATGCTGGGGTTCGTGATTGAGTACCAAGCTTTAGAAAGGACAATAAACCTTCCTTAAGGCTTTATTTGGGCTCCTTGCAATTTGGGCTTCTGTGAATACACCTAGGTGTATTCAGAAGCAGATGTATGTGTCTGCTGGAGGAATTCTTTTTAGTGCAAGTTTCAGAGCATGTACACAATTTGCTTTTAAATCTGTTTTTTTATATGATAGAAAATAAGGGAGAGCGTACTACAGAAAAGAGGATGCTGTAATAGTTAGGACACTAGGTTCATGTATACCTTGATAGTGTAATATATCACAATGGACTTTGAAAGTTTTTATAACTTTCCTTCCAATATATTCTCAATCTGTTATCAAATCTCATATCAAAAATGCATAAAATATCTTTCTTACTCTACTCCATTTGGTTAATTGGTTAAAGATACAGCATTTAGCTTGTTAAGTGATGGTTTCCTGTTGTTCTCTGTCATACAGGAATGAAAAAAAGGAGGAATATATAAAACAAAAGAAGGTAGAAAAAATCCTAGAGAGAAGAAAGCAAGAAATGCAGCAGGCGAAGAAAGAAGAAAAAGATAAAAGGGCTATGGAAGAGTATGAAAGATGGCTGGTAAATACTTTTTTACGCACTTTGTTAAAACCAAAAAGGTTAATGAGTAGGAATGAGCATTTATGCTTTTGTAATCTTTGAGTTTTTTCATGCTTTTAGGAAAGAGACCAGCTGATGGCAGTATTATGTAAAAAGTTCRCAAATTTTTTTGAGCAAAATGATGGTATAGTGTGCTTGATAATTAGCATACCTGGAATATATATCTTTCCTACAGGCGTCTTATTTCCAATTTCATGTCAGGAACAACCCCCTGTAAGGGCCCACTCCACACATCACAGTATCAGCAAAGCCCAGCAAGAGCACCAACAGCACAAGTGAGCAGTGAGGGCATTTATATTTAAGGAAATATTTAGAGTGGAAATATAATGACGTAAAGYAAGCTAAAGCAATTAATATTGAGGTTGGAGATTATTTCCATTTAATAGAAAGAGTTGAACTCTCAGGCTCCTAATTTTATTATTTTTGCAACAGCATACTTTATTCCCACTTATGAAGCAGTAAACTAATCTATTAGTCTAGTCCCAACAATAATGCAGAATTTTCTCTTTGCTATAGACAAACTAGAAGGGTATTAATATTCTTAGCTGCTATCTGCTTTCTAGCTGCTTACTGCTTTCTCAAAGATGTAACCTGCAAGGTAAAGCAAAAATGAACTTTTCATCTTCACYTCATGATGGAGGCATTCATCATAGTGGCTTTCAAGGTTTTCTGGGCTTGAGTGTTTCRGCTGTTGTGTCTTCCTTGCGATTTCTGGCACACCTCCTGTGTATAAGGGTTTCTAATGCCTTTCATACAAATGGGATCTTGCAATCTAGCTGGCCGAAGGCCCTTACWAAGATTCATTTGTACTGTCAAGAACTTAAAAAAATCTTTTTTTCCGGAGCCTCTAGTAGGCTTTCTCTTTGTTCTCCATGGATAGATGAGAACTGAGGCAGGTAGGCCTATAGATTTAGGAGAGATTTTAAAACAAAAATCATCTGTTATCACCAACTCAGAAACAGTGTAGTTACCTAAAATAACAACAGTTTATGCATGTGTTACTTTTTCTTTCTTTCTTTTCAAGCCTTTTTGGTCTTAGGCTTCAGTCTTTCAGTCTTATTTGACCTGACCCCTTGTTTGAATGCCTTTGATCACTATAGTCAGGAGTGAGAACTGTTCTCTCTGGTTCCACTTATAAAGTGATTTCCAGCTCTGTTTCATCCAATGATCAGTATCCAATCTCAGATTATTTCTTGCTTAGTTAATATTTAGGTGTTAATACACCTAAGGAAAGAGTGCTGTGCTGGAAGTACCATATGAGCACATTGCCTGTGTGCACTCCTTTTAGAAAGACCACCCTCAATTTCCTTAGTCGTACCGAAGCATGAACATTGCCTGCCAGTCTACATTTGCCTGCCTTGGTGCTTTGGATTGTGTATGAAGGATGAATGAAGGGTGGGTGGGTTGGTTGGTTGGTTGTTTTCAGGAATTAAGTCTACTGCCTAAGACAGGTTCTTCCCTACTTAATCCAATTCCCTATTGTATAATTCCTATAAATTCCCTAGTTTATCACAAATTCACTTCAGTGGGATTACTAATAAAGCATAAACCTTTTTAAAAAATACCCACAGATCTAAATGGACATATATGTGGCTCAGTGAAAGGAACAGTTTAAAAAATGAGTTGGTGGAGGATGTGGTAGGTACCAAATTGGCTGGCAGATGTATTGCTAAAATTACCTCTTTTTCAATGACTATGTGAAGGTGAGAATGCTCACCCCAGAAGGATAAGTTCACTAACACTTCCCACACCAAATCTTAAAACTTTCTTTTTCAAATTGTACCCTCTGTTAATGTGCCTTTATGAGAAGCAGTGTTATCAGGCATCTGTTCATCATGTTCTTTGGTCAGAATATTATTTAACTTCCTATAATAATAGGAAAAATATGTACTTTATTAAACTGCAGCAGAGAAACACTTGCATAAGTAATGTTGTCAATTTATTAAAAAGAGACCTAGGATGATATTTGCATAGGAGTAGATCAATGGGCATCAACCCTCTGAGAGGAAGAACTCARTAAGACTTTTTTTCAAGTAAGAGTTTTGTTTGAAAAGGAACATTATCAAAGTAAGAGTAACATAATAGGAAGAATTTGAGAATGTTTTCATTACCAGTAAATAGAAATAAATGTATGAATTAATCCTCCACTTTCCAGAAGCAGCTGTTGGCCATAATGTGTGGGTAAAACGAGTTCAAAAATGACTGTGGTATAGTGCTTGTAAAACATGCATAACATTTTATGTTAACGGAAAGTGTGTTGTTTATGCTCTTTGCATTGTGAGTGTTTGATAACATAACTACATTGTGTAGAGCCTTTTTCAGGCATGGAAATAAATTCTCTGAGAAGGGTTATTAACACTTGTAAAACACGTAAGGGATAATCTTGAGCCAAAAAATTCAGTCTGGCTAAGAACATTTAAGCCTCTGACTTGTTTTGTTTGCAGGCATTTGTCTTGTTACTTACCAAGCACTCTTACAGCCCATTGAGATGTAACACTTGATAAATCACCACTTTTCATTTAATATATGCCAGTTTGATGCTTGTCATTGACATGCACCTATGCACCTGTGGATTTTTTGTAGCAACCTAGAAAAAAAGTGCTATTATATTTGTTCATGTTCTCCATTTATATGCAGTAATTGTTAACCTGGTATATGTTGGTAAAAAGTAAGGCTACACTGTGTATTCTTTCAGATTTTTAATTCTTGAAAAGAAACAACACAGTAAGGTTGGGCACCTGTAAAAAGTTTCAACAGGTTGAGCATGATCCACACCTGGTTTTGACATTCTAAAGCTATTAAAAACATCAGGAAATTAATCCAAGTGGTACTGGATGAGTCTCAGAAATTTGTTGCTTTTGAGGGGCTTGAAATAGCTGACCTGAATTATTCATTTCATGTGGTTTAATAAGATCTAGTTGAAAATACTTTCTATATTGGAACTTTAATCTCCTAGCATTGCAAAATGATAGAAGTATGCCTGTTATTATTATTATTCCTCTTAAATGTTCTAAGGGTTCTGTACTACCTAAAATTCAATTGCTATGTGGCAGTCATACTGCTAAAGAATATCAATTTCTCAAGGACTTGTAAGTGAAAAAGTTGCTCATCTTACCAGGYTATTGCTTGTCTCTGTGAAGTAGGACTAGGAAAAAACTCTAGTAGAGGAAAGAAAGAAGACTCCCCGACGAGACCGAGCCATAGAGTTACCTAGTATATTARTAAGCTACAGCTGTTCTGCTCTTTCATGATTTTTGCTACCTTTTTCCCATTTGTGCACACACCCTCTTATTCATTATTTTAGGGAAGATTTCAATCAGATAGGTGAATTGTGGTCAGCACTAGTACATGAAGAGATTTGCATGTTGGAGGTAAGAAGTGGTTTCCTGTCACATTTAATATTTTAAAGTCAGATAAATTAARCCATTACTATTTGCCTGGCATTGGAATCCATATATGAAAATTTGGGCTTTAAATTCAAACATGCAGAATTGACATAATTAATTAAAAAGTCCAAAGCAACTTTCATTGCCTGGGCATATGCTTTATTTTTGTATCCAGTAGACAAGTGCTTTATAAATGTAAAATATGCACACTTTTTTGTGACACATTTTCTCAAATATTGCTACAGTAAGTCCCATTTTTAAATGTCAAATACAGATTCAGATTCTAAGAGTGGTAGAATGACTAAATTTTTATAAAAATAAATTTGCAGAATACGTGTAAATACTCCAAATAGAAAACCTTTATGATTCATGTTTCTATTATAAAGTATACATTTTTCCAACCTCCTCTATACTAACACATTTTGTCTTCATTTTTGAAAAATAATGATAGTGCAGCTACCTTTCCCTCTTAAGGCACTGACCCGTTCCCTTAATAATTTTCCAAAGGAGTACCTTGAACCTGTTCTGAAGACCCCACACTGCTAGTTATATTCATCTCAGGACRAGCTCTATGAAAGAGTGAGGAACACTAACATGAAGGATGACAGAGAAAGTGAGGATATTACATGGTTGAGGCCAATTTGTCTTGATTATTTTATGTAAGAGGAAGGTAAAAGATTATGTCTCCCTCTAAAATCCTATTAGACTTACTGATGAAGGGCAATATTGCTTGTTTTAATAAAAGCATGCAAACCCTGCCCTGTTATCAGCTTTACTAGGTGAAGTAGTTTTATGTTTACTTAGCTAGCTTAGACACCTTTAACTGAAGTGGATCTTCAGGTTTATGTTAACAAAGACCTGGTACAGTTGATGTTTCAGATACATTACATTGTTTTATTATATACTACATGTAAAACTAGTATTTCTACACTTTGAATAGTGCATACATGGGGATAGAGGCAGACTGGSAAATGGGGGTAKAGGTCTCCTTGTGGKTTTTTTCCCCCTTTTATTAACACAAGGAGACCTCTACCCCCATTTGCCAGTCTGCCCCCTTAGCTGCATTAACCCTACTTCTTATCTCCTTTATGAACAACATACAGACACAGCTAATTGGCAATTTTGGCAATTTTCTGGAGATAACATCCCTCAAAGGGATAGAGACTTGGATTATTTGAGAGTGCTGCTTATCTTAAGGATTCCTGTTCAAGGAACAGTACTGCAGTGCAGCTTGTACATGTGAAAACACAAGATTTCTGGGGTACCTCAAAATGTTGTCTGCTAGGGTCCTAAAGAGGCAAGGACCATGGTTGGGTTTGGCACATTATTATGTTTCTAGGGCTGACTCTATGCTAAGAATGTTTCTAAGAGGCCACATGTACATTGCACCTTTGCCACCGATGAGACTGGTGCCAGTTGCAGGCCCACAGTGAGCGCTGCTCTGGTGCAGGCAGCTGCTCGAGGCCCTGGCCCACCTGGCTCATGGGCACCCCAGCTGAGGCCCTGCTGTGACGTGGCAACCTTGATGCCACTCAGAGAAAGCCCTGGGAGGGGTGGGCACAAGCTCTGCAGCACAGGCCCCCACGTAYAACCTGAGGCAATTTTGCACCTACAGAGCATCTGCTCTCCAGTGTACTGAACTACTGATGCAGTCTCAGATACTGGTGCAGATAGCTAATAAATGGCAGGCATGTTTCTGAAGAATACTTATTTTGCTTAGAAACAKTTCCATCTAAAAGTTGAAAGATAAATGTAAATAATTGCAAATTATTTTGAGTAATGGATCTCTTGAAAATCGTTAATGAGAAAAAGAATATCACAAGTATTTTGCTTATCCATCATCATAACTGCCCAGTGCTATTCAAAACAGAAAATGCTATTAGACCTGTAAAATACTTAGTAACATAAATTGGACATTTAATTATAATTAAGTTGTTCACTTCCTGATTTATTCTAGCATATAACAAGTGTGATTTAGTAAGTACAGAAAGTTACACCAATTATCAAACATAATGAGAACGTATTTTACACTGATCTAGGTACTCTCTTAAACTGGAGAGTAAGAATTATGATGAAAGTAACTATTTCCAGAACAAATAAATTACTTATTCTTCTGTGGGTTCTGGTGTGCTTCTTGTTTGAAGCTCATTTGTCACCTTAATCCTAAAGGACAACAAATGCATGATCTGTGTGAACGGCACATGCTGACACTCTTAAAGGCAAGTCCTCATTGCACGATAACTTCTGGTTTTACAGTCATAGTAGTTTTTCCATTGCTGGAGTTTTCTTTGACACAATTTTTTATTCACAGGAAAAGAAAGAAAGGAAAGAGCAGCTTGAGAAGAAGCAAAGGAAGCTCAAGGCCGTCCTTGCAGACAAAGCACCTTCTCCCTGGAGCCCTCCTGGCAAAGTCACATATTGAAGAAACTACTGAGCAGTCCACTGTCCTCTGCACAGAAGGTTAATCAGCAAAGTGCTGACAGGGGCTAGTCGTTGTATCAGAAACAGCTGATTTTTCACTGAACCCATAACGAGGGTTGTATCCTTTCTTTTTGATTTATTTAATCTCTGGAGGTTACAGATCAGCTGTCCTTTTGCATTACTTTCAACCAATATGCTAATTTATTTAATTCCACAGTTTAACTTAGGTACTTTATTCCTTTTTTGTTGGAACTGTGTATTCAGCATGT
Organism: Eudromia elegans; assembly: GCA_003342815.1. Classification (NCBI taxonomy): domain Eukaryota; kingdom Metazoa; phylum Chordata; class Aves; order Tinamiformes; family Tinamidae; genus Eudromia; species Eudromia elegans. The sequence goes on along the minus strand of PTEX01000062.1, from coordinate 2,487,554 downwards.
GTAAGGCAGGACTCTGGCATCGTCTCCTGCTAGGCAGCAGTTTACCTAGCAGAACTTGCCGTTCAAGTCCCTGGCAATACACTGCTAGTCAGCACAACAGAACCTCTGCTCAGAGTGGTCAGTTGCTCAGAATCATCAAGAAAAGTATTTATGTCTAYGCATTGGAAAGATTTTTATAAAAAAAGTTGAATACAGGTGCTGAGACAGAAGCAGCCATGCACATCAGCTCTCCACTGAGCTTTAGCACAAGAAGCCTGAAATACAGATTTAGTGCATCAGGACACTGTAGCTGAAACTTCATGGAAAGATGGAAGGTCCAGCTGTCCAAGCTCTGGAGAGTCTAARCACACAGGAGTGCATGGAGCTTGGGACACCCAGTGATCCTGCCCTTTGCTTCTGTGGACCCAGCTAGAGAAGTGGGGCAGGTCCCTACGGACAGGCTTGCAGGCAACTTGCAGCTGCAAGTGAAAATAACAGCAGAAGTAGCAGCAGAGCTGCAGAAGGGTTTGTCACATGCCTGTTCCTAAACTGAATAATGTATCCTTATTCCAGCCTGTAAAGGATAGGATGGAAGATTTTTGACAAAAGGCTGAAGTGGGAAGATAGTGATCATTCGGTGAGGTACCTAGAACTCACACAAATTCACATATCCTCAGTTAGAAAAAGATGAATTTCTGTAGGCATGCGAAAGCAGATAATACAGCAAATTTATAGTAAAATTTTGGGAGCTTTGTCTTRTTTTGCATTGTAAAAACTTGGACTTGTTACAGCATGATGCAAGCCTTTCAAAAAAATAGACCTGAGAAATACAAACATACATACATTAACATTAAAAAGTACATTTATCCAGTTGAGCAAATCCTGTTAATATATTTGATGACAGAGGGTAAATATTTTGATATTTAATAAAGTGTATTTTAGTACATGGGAATCAATATTTTCATCTCAGACTATAGAATTTTGTCTTATTTAGAGCTTTATGCATGTAAATGAGCTCAGTGGTGCACTAAGCACAAGCCAGTTGTCCTGCCAGCAGTGATGAAGCAAGACTTGGACCTGTTGGCCACTCGAGTCAGAGATTGCTGCAGCTCCCTCCTCCAGCTCGCCARCCTGAACTTTTGCCTGCTGCCAAACCAACACACTTGTGGAACACAAGGACTCTAGATAGCTTGATGGAGGATCACCGCCTCTCCTTTTTGCCCCTAAGTTTCTCCAGCATAAAGGCAGTGCACTGGCACACTACAGGCACTAATTAAACTTCTGTGCTACATACAGAACTGCCAAAAAATGAATGCTGATATTAGGTGCAACCAAAATGTTGGCACATGGYGAGACTCATCAAATCCACTTGAGCAATGCTTCTGCAGAAGTTTTTGTATAAAYCATCTAAACAAGGTAGGATTACACAAGGACAGTAAATAGCTTTCCATTTCCATCATGCCAGTTAAGGATTGCGCACTGTTGTTATTACTGCTCTTTCATATTCACAGAGTTTAATGCCATTAGATCTCTGCATCAGGAATTGCTACATGTCACTTGTGTGCTGAGCTGAGTCACCTGAGTTTTAAGTATTTTCTGCTTTTTACCTCTACCATTTCAAAAACAGCCTCCATTTCAAAACAGCCATTTCAAAAACTTCAGAAAGCAACAGTGGAAGTGCTATTACCTGGCCCTGCGCTCTGCCTTCTAAGCATGGGGATATGTACCGTGTGGTACTGGGGTATTGTCACTGTCAGTATCATAGTTCATCCCTACAGCAGTTGAGGGATACCTGAGGAAGAATTTTACAGTTTGCACAAGATTTTAAAGACCACCAGCAGAACTAACCTTAAAAGAGAAAGCAGAAGAGATTGATTTAAAAAATATTACATTTATTTATTGTTAGAATAGGTGACTGAAGTAGGCATATTAGCATGGAAGTAAAAATCCCTGATCGAGGATGTTTTTGGCTGTTTTTTCTAGTTCTGGCCTGGAAGACTTTTAGTGGAAATATACTAGAATCTTACCTTCCTCACAAGGTCACACGTCCAGAAATTTACTGAAAACATGATGGAAACACCCCTGTTTTGTTCATGTGGAAAGCAGCTGCAGAGTCCTGAAGACAGCAGATCAGAAATTACTTTCCAACCTGTCATAAGTAGCCTCAGAAAAGGTGGTAGGAAAAAAATGACAGTTCAGCAGAGTTCTGGTAGACAATCCAGCCTGTGAAGTGGAGAATTCCCCACATCTGTTTTATTTACAGCATAGAAAATACATGGAGTAAACTACAACTAAAACAGTAGAAGTCAAGCAGGAGTGTTATCAGGTAGGAAATGCTTTTAAAAGAATACAAGAAAGGCCTAAAATATTCAGATTTTCCATGTTTTGGTAATAACTATAGAGTGATTTAGATTGGAAGGGATGTCCGGAGGTCGTCTGATCCAATCCCACATTCAAACTGGGTCCACTAAGATCTAGTCAAGTTCTGATCATCTCCAAAGATGGAGATTTCACAACAGTTCCTAGAAAACTTGTGTGCAACTAGTTTTCATTCTTAAATTTTCTATAGAAGATTTTCCCTTATCAACATCTCTGCATTTTGCTACTTAAGATGATTGTCTCTCGTTGAATTACTGCACACCCCAGAGCCCATCCTCACAATATCCTCACGTTTGGGTGTTACTGAGTGTAATAAGATCTCCCYTCAGCAATCTCTTAAGGAAAGCACTTTCCTCATGTCCTTCTCATACMTGCTTCAGACCCTAGTCAATCTGGAGATCGCAGATTGTTCCAGTATATCAGGATCCTTCTTGGAGGAAGAAAAAGTTGAACCCAGTCCTCCAGTCTCACAAATGCTAAATAGGAGGRCAATCATCACTTGCATCAACCTGCTCACTTCCTTTTTGCTATTCAAGTCCCTAAAGCACCCAGTGTTCTTGCTGCAGGGCACGTGGCCTGCTTGTCCATCCTCTGGCACTCGTGGGAAGTTCCCTATGCAGTTGGGGTTCAACCTGTACCGATGTATGAGGATATTCCCTTGGCTGAGATGCCCCCTTATTCTGTCCTCTTTGCAGTGGATAAAGCTTCATGGCCTAGGGCAGACCTCCCCCAAAAACACTTAAGCAAAATGCCACTTTGCTGTCTGAGACAGTGTCTGGCCCAGCAGATCTCTTAAGAATACAGGTCTTGTCAACTTCTTAGGGTATTTTAAGCTCTACAGTCTCAGTCATAGCAGCCAAGACTGCCATGGACTTTCATAACCCAGACTAGCTCATCCTTTTAAATATTCAAAAACTAAGCTGTAGTCACAATCTCTGGTCACTAAAACTTTCAATGTTATTTTTATTTCCATCTTCAGATTTTTGCTTACCCCGTACCAGCTTTTAAAGGCTAGTTTCTAACATTTTTAATAACATTTATTGGTTGAATTTTCCTCTAATGACTAATAAATTGCAGAACTCTTTGCTCACTATTTCAGCCTGGAGCGTGGAGAAGACTGTTCTTATTAGCAGATTTACCAGGGCATTAAAGGAGTTTAACCATGTTTTCACCAGAACACAATTGTCCACAGTTTTAGTACATGAAAACTGCTGATAAGCTGCCCCCACATACACACTGCAAAGTTTCCTTATGTTATCGTTTCATTTATGAGTAGCCTATTTCTGTGATGTTTTTATTTTCAAATGGATTCTGACTTGAACAGATGAAAGTTTTTCATAATTTTTTCTTCTAAAGAAGTTGGAACTCTCATTATAGGTTACTCATTTTTCATGAATAGAAATATAAAACATATATTCATTTTCATGAAGATAAACTGGGATGTCCAATACTGGATGATAACAAATGATACAAGGCTAATGTTTTCAAGGATCATTAGCTCTACACAAGTTGGTTCTACACTAAGTGTAGCATTAATACCACGGTTGACTTGCATTTCCATTTGCATCTTTTAGCCAGCTGGACTACCTTGAAGACCTATCCACATATAMTGCTTTTTAGCAAATGAATTAATACCAACATAAAATTTTAGGTGACAAAAGAGTACAAACTGTCCTCAGTTTGTTTTACTTTCTTGAAGTTTCTGCAGAATTTTGGAAAATAGATGGCATTTCAGAACAAGCTGCCTTAGCTACCCTGAATTCCTACAAGCTTCTTAGCACCTCCGATATTCAAGTGTGAAATGCACTGAGGATGTGTACAGGGTGATGTAGCCCCTGTTGCAGCAGGCTGGCCAGGCACCCCTGCCAGCAGCTGGGGCAATCCCTGCCGTGGTGAGAGAGTTGTAGGACCCCAGGGACAGCAAGTGCTACTCAGCAGCACACACAGTTGCATTTGCTCTTCCTTCCCTCCACCAGCAGTCCCTTCACTGACAGCTATAAGCAAAATAAGCAGCAGTTATCTCAGCCAGTGACTAACCACTGCAGATAAAGAGCAGAACTGGGAAATTTAGAAAGGTATTTAAGCAAAGCTTTTTTGGTACCATTATTATAGCTTAGATCATCTGCTGCTGAAGGAGGATGTTGTCCTTGATTGAAACGGGAACAGAAGAAATATTGCAAAAGGTCAGGAAGCAAAACAAAAGCATTGAACCTTGCTTTAGCATGCTCTTGGCTGTCGCAGTTAAAGAAAAGATGCCAGGGAAAAAATAAAAGCCATTATTAGCACTAAAACCAATTTAACCCATTAAAGCTTTCATTTGTAAAAACATTAGTGGCCACAAACATGGTGCTGGATACTGCACAAGCAAAATACAAATAAGCTTCCTACAAAATGCTCCCCCGTCCGAGACAAGCATTAAGAGAAACAGAGATAAAACRCAGAAGAGAACGGGCTTGGGAAGACGGTAGCCGTTTCAGAACGGCAGCCATGGTAGTTTTATCAGCAACTCTTGGCAGTTTGATATTGCAGTTCCATTACTACCCTCATCACTTGCCTTGAGCACACTGCCAATGAGCTCATTTTTCTCCTGCCTCTCCTACTGACTGTGCTGTCAAACCTCTTYGGTTTCTTTTTCTGTGTACCAAACTTCCTGTCATTCCTGCTAAGATACCGAGTACTGCGGCCATTCTCACTGTCACACTGCACTTCCAAACAGATCCTTCCGAGAGGGGGAACCTGCTTCAGTACTGCTGCACAGTTATTACAAGATTAATGCCCAACACCAGCTTGCTAGTCACTGTYCCTCCAACAGGTGCTAGTGCATCAAGCTCTTAACTTTCACTGCAGAGACCCTCATTTTAAAGTTTCTCACTAACGTGACTCAGTCAAATTTAGAAACCCTGCATCAGAGCACTGCTGTGTGCAAATGGCCATGCATTGGTAAATTCTACAAAGGGCATAAGAAAATGACACCTGATTTTCAACGGCAAACCACAGGTTTCAGCWTACCAAGTATCATTTCAAAGAGGTTATATGCCAGTGTTATCAAGGCAAGAGTAGGTGAAAACACAGCTAATAGCTCAAGGCTCAGCATAGCAAATGTACATCAAGTCTTTCAGAATGCTCACTGATTTGCAAGTAAATATCCTTTACATTATAATCTGATTCACTTSCACCTTTTCTCACACAGATATTATTTTAAGTAATCATATACAGTAGTTAAAGCAGCTGTAACAGAAAGAACAGGAGCAGTTTTCAATCTGGATGCTCCATTCCTGGTATCCTGCAGACAACAAAAGTGTGAGCGATTCTACTCACAGCAGTTTGCAGCACTCACTGCAGTGCATGAACCACATGCGGAAGTAAACTTCTAAACGGGGCATAAAAGCAGAGCAAGTTGTTCAACAAAACTGGTGACAAGACCGTGCTCTTTGAAATGACTGCCATGGCTGAGGTGAACCGTGCAGACCTCTGAATTGCATTCCAGAGGGCAGTTTCCAACCACTGCTTTCTGCATCATACCCAACSCTTTCAGGTTTGTACAAATGTATCTCCATGGGCCATGCCACAGAGCCTGTGYCATCCCAGGCTAGTGCACTGTCTCTCCCTGATAGAATAAAGCAAGGACAACCTCCCAATGGGTCTCACACTGGTTTTGCTTTTCCTTACAGGCTGAAGCTTCCTTTCTAACCCACATGTATCAGTGAGATCCTATTGAAGAGGCTGCTGCCCACATGGATTGGAACAGGATTTACTCTGGGTCTGAGCTCTTACAGCCATGGCTGGCAAGGCTCTTCTTGCCTCATTTTAAGCCTTCCTGTAAAAGGGATTATCTGTTATCAGGAAAGCACTGTGGGCAGTACATGAATCGTAGGGGGCAACACATCATCTTTAGCAGAAGACAAGGATTACTTGGCACTCTTCACTCCTTATTGTATCAGGCAGCAGAAATCTCGAGTGTCCTTGAGTAGGGTTGAGCACACTTAAGGGAAAAAGCAAGGTCTGCTATGGATCCGTTTGATCTGAGCAACTCAAGAATGGGTTCACTCTGCCTCGCCAGCCCTGAGCTACAGGTGTGTAAGACCAAGATGCTCAGGCAGTAAGCATCTGCACTTCCCCACATTTCATCTGCATTAGCGTCCAGCCCTACCTGCAGGGAATCAGAGCATTGAGCATTCGTGTATCCTGGGACACCGCTGGGGCACCAGGTCATCAGTGAAGGGATTCTCCTGGTGCCCCATGGGAAGAGGTAAGAATGCCCCATGTTAAATAAACCCGGTTGAAATAAAAACATAGATCAGAACACAAGGCTTCTGAAGTCAAGAAGGCTCCCAAGAATAGGGCAGATTTCTATGGAAACAAGTGCTGGGGGTCAGACCTCAAACCAAGCAAATGAGAAAGTTTCTTCATTGCACACTGACACCAGTATAAGTCCCCTGAAATGAACAGGTTGTGATTACTAGCAGCATGGCTGGCTAAACAGAGAAATACTGCRACGTGAGGGCAGCAGAGTCAACAGCTAGAAAGCAATAACCAGAAGAGAGAGCTGAACCGCAGAACACAGGGAAATGTTTAAAAGTGTTTTGGAAAAAAAMCAAATCAACTACAGAAGAGAGACTAGGGGTCACAGCCTGCATAACCCCTCTCTCTAAACACCACTATTTCAAGCCAATTAGTCACACAGCAAACATGGAAGAGTCCTCACTGATTCTGTTCAATGCGGATAACCAAGCTCCCCCAGCAAGCAGCACCTTAGACACTTGCAGAGCTCCACATACATCATTAGCAAGCTTAAGCGAAAAATACTGTAACATTTTGTACAGGACAGAGATATTTTGCAAAAATAAAACCCAGAGCACTATCTTCTCATCAGGACAGGAGGCTGGCAGGCCACAGTAGCCCCTGGTGTAGCAGGCTGCCTATGGAAGTGGGCAAGAGCTGAAAGGGCCACGTTCCAGCCTTGCAGTGCTGCTGAGCTSTGYTGCTGCCCTCCGGCCGCAGCCCTGRCCTCGCTCCCAGCCCAACAGCCCCTTCCTGCCACCACGCTCACCCAGCGCACTCTGGAGCAGCTCACGGGGCAGCCCAAAGAAGAGCKGCAGAGACTGCCCGTGTCACACCTACCTACCCAGGACTGCGTGGCAAGGTGAGCACACAACACCTCGGGTGGGGGCATGGCCTGGCTTTGGACCTCCACCCACCACGGGTGGAGCTCTGTGGGGCAGCAGACAAGGCAAAACAGGAGGGGAGAGGGGGGCAGGTACATGGACATGGGACACAGACACGGGATTGGTCAGGTCACAGGCCTCRGCACAGGACTGGCCAAACTTGAGCAACACCTGGGCAGGATTGGCCAGGGCAGCAGCCCACTGCAGATATAAGGGGTTGGCAGGAGGTCCTSCTTCCTTCTCTAGAGGTTGGTGGAGGCTGCCTGCACYACCCTGYACYACCYTGCTGCTGGGTCTCAGGTGAGGATRTGGGGAGGCTAAAGMATGGCCTTTTGAACTAATTTTAAAAGCTGTTTATTTGGTCTCAAATATTTCAGTTTCTCACTTCCTTCTTGCAGCCAAGCTTTTTGTAAATACAATTAAAGCAATTTTTGCTTGCATTGMCTAGGGCAAGCTGCATAAGGGCCTTATGTGGTCAGAGAGCCTGGCTGCAGGGGGAGAAGTTCCATGAGCCCTCCGGGGAGGCTGGGCATTGCTCTTGGCAAGCACTSAGCTGGGCTGGAACAGAGCGCTCAGGGCTGTTGAGCATCACCGCAAGCCCTGCATTGAGTTATGGAGGGGAAATACCAGTGCTCGGGTTGAAACTGTCCAAGAAACTTAGTTTGTTTCTTTTCTCAGAGGGAAAGTTTGGGAAATGGATGGCTCTGAATTATTTTTGTTTCTGTCTGACTTGGAATGGGTTCTGCTGCTTTAGTAGAGCTTCCCATGGGAAGCTGAGTTTTAGCTAAGAGTCATCTTGTTAACTTACAGCAGTGAAGCCCCAGCTATGCTGCAGCGGCAGGAGGAGCTGCAGGGGCCCGTTAGCACCACTCGTGTGGTGCAGAGCAGCCGATCCCTCCTGCCCTGTGCCCAGGGCAGCGAGGTGGCGGCTGCCTCCAGAGGCCCCCTCATGCTGCGGTGCCCCAGCACCGACCCAGCGCTCACGTGTGTGGTGAGATTTGCCAGTTATGAGACACAAAGCAAGCAGCGTCAGTGCTTTATTAAGGGGGCATTGAGGAGCCCAGGCTGTGGAAAACCTGCATTGAATGCTGTATATGTGTTTGATCATGTAGAAGGACACACGTGGGAGTCCTCTGTAGGACTCCCACATACCCTGTCCTGCAGGATGGGAGCTCAGGGGCAGGTGCACCTGGAAAGCAGCCATCAGATGATGGGGAACAGCTGATGCAACTCCCTGAGGGTGTCTCAGCTGGAGTAATTGAGCATTCATGCAGAGAAACAGCTTCCATGGTACGGCAAGGAAAGCTTTCAACTCTATTTCCATGTCAGCTCACTGCCTGGAGATTCATGGTGTAGATCCTGACTATTCCTGGGCTGCCTTCATGTGGCCTTGCAGGCTCRGAGCATGAGCATGTTTGTCTGCTGGAAGCCCCAGGGCCTAGGGGAAGCTGGGTGATGTCCTGGGAACATGGATGATGCCAGTGCTGCATACTGGGAATGAGAAACAGGCTAACAGGAGAGGCTATGGAGAGCATTGRGCAGCACCAGTGAACAAGACAGGGGAGGGGCTGGAGTCCTTTSTGCTCATTCCTATCAAAATCCCTCTCTGTGGGATTTTGCCACCACTAGCTTTGTGTGTCTGCCTGGGTCATCAGCAGCCCTGTTTTTCCATAAGAATTTCTCTGATGTCCATGTTTTATAGCATAGAGGCAGTGAGTCTAGGATTCCTGTGGTGTTCTCTCTGCAGACACACTTTTTGGTGAATGTAGTTCCAGTGTATTTTACATATTAAAAAGAGGAATTAAATAGGAATGAAATGGGAAGGAGACAGACAAGTATCTACAGCAAAAAACTTGGGAGTGCTGTGAAGGCTATATGATATACTGGCCAGGGGGGAAAAATGTGTAGTAGCAAAGGAAGCTTTAAGTAAATAGAAATATAGGTATAATAAAAGAAAAGCTAAGTTCCAGTACCTAAATAAAAGCATGAAGAAAAGGTTAAGATAAAAATATTGGTCTAAGTAAAACACTGGATGACATAAAACTGATTAAATGTAGCTAAGAAAAACCTGTTGGAGCTGTCCACTTGAAAAGCTCAAGGAAGCTGTGGTTTGCCATGCTTGCTGGAAAAGCTTTACAGGTAGTGTTGAATTTTTTATGCCTGCTCTCCAAAAATAGTATTTATGGTAAATATTTCTGTCAATCAWAAAATGTCACCAAGGCAATCTACGTTTGTAAGACATGGTGTAGCAAGTGCGATAATATCTGCCAATGAGTCACAATTTGATTGTGATGCTAAATGTTTTCAAAATTGTGGAGGTTTGAGTGCACAGCAGCAAACTGCTATAGTCAAGTAGCCTTGTGGGAGAAGGGTTAAAACTGCTAAAAGCACGTTTTAAGTGAAGCTAGCACTTGGCACCATTAAATTCTAGCACAGCATCCTGGAACTGCACCTTGGAAGTGGGATTCTCATTTACTGAAGTGTTTAATAGAAAGCTTTAAAATGAGGAAGGTTAGAGAGTCTTTGCAGCCCCAAGAGATGGTTTGTGTAGAGTATTTGGTAAAATATGGCCCACGAGACAGCAATCTTTTAAGCTGTACTTCACTCCTGTGGGTAACTTGCAAAGTGAGAACATCCTGTGGGGAAACGGGAGAAATTGCAGATTCTTTTCAAAAAAAAAAAAAAGATGTATTCTGTGTCTCAGTTCCCAAATGGATCTGGCTACCAAAGAGCAGGTTAAGCAGAATTAGTTCACAGGACTGAGCAAAGCAGTGTGAGGACTAAAATCTGTGGGATTTTCCATAGCTCTCCAAAGTCACGGAGAAGCTGACTGAAAGCTATTGAGACAAGGAAGGTATTACCAGCAATTTATTTTCCTTTTTGGACAGCAGAAGGTAACTAATTCTAGGATGTAGTTGCTGATGTAGCATTTCACTCTTCAAGAGGAATTAATGCCAGGTGGTGATTTATCTGAGGGAACTTTAACTTCTTTGCAAACCCTTTTCCATACAGTTGTGTTAATGCGCTGTCACAGTTAAATGCTTAATTTGGAGTCCTCAGCATCTATCATACTTCTGCTCTCTGCAGCCAGGCCATAGAGCCACTGAGGCTCAAAATTCTTCCTTGCCTATGAGTGCTTCTCTTCCAAGCTCTRGAGCCTGGCTCTTCAAAATACGTGTTTTCTGTCAAAAAGTGAGACATTTACATTTTCTCTATATACACCGCTGCAAGAATCTGCATCCTCTCCTCACCCATCTACTCCTTTTCTACACAGGCTCTGACMTTAGAGCTCTAAGCTAAGGGATCGAAAGTGGATTTAGTGTTTTCTGACAAGGAGTCTGAATGTCTTGGTAAGTGTCCCAGAATAACAACCTATAAATTATTTCAGGCTGGCAAGTGTGTGCATACATGTGTGCTTACACACATAAATATTCTTTGGAGCAAGGCCTGGAATCCAGTCTTTTTTTATTTTTAAACAAGTGCCCTAACTATTAACTGTGAAATATCTGTAGTTTTTTCTTTCCCCTGGCACAAAGAGCTTGAATGCTTAAACAGCTTCCCCATGTCCCCTTCCCTTGCCATAGCCTTGTGGTTAAGGGCTTCTGTAAGATGTAGTTAGCCCTTCATGCTTGGGCAAATGCTGAATACCAGGTGACTTGTCCCACTATGCAGCTCCCTCTGTAATTGTCCCCTATGGATCACAGTGTTGTCTTATAATGTGATCCAGCTTTGTCTTCAGTGGAAAAGCACTGGGCCATTCCTGCAGGGAACAGTCGCAATGGAAGGAGAGCGTTTGGATGCCAGAAAGAACATTCCARTTATGCCAAATATAAATCCTGGAAATAAGTAGGAACTTCAGGAAATGTTTGTCCAGTTATTGGCTGACTTTGAAAAGATCTCTCYCTAAAGAGGCAAACTTACCCCCTTCTCTGTAGGCTGTTCTCTATAGATCACACCCTGACATACAGAGGTTCTAGGTTGTAGACCTGAATGCCACCATGGAGACAGGACCCTAAAAAGTGAGTGTTGCATCACTAACACTGTGGTTTGGAAGTCCTTTTCCTCCGGATCACACTTGAAGTGCAAAAGAACAATTCTTCACAAGCTCATGTTCTTCACCAAAGCAAATACCTGTTATTTTACTCTCCCTCTACTTTCTAAAACTTCTCTGCTTCAGTTAAGCTGACAGAGCAATACTTTATTTGCCTTTTTTAAAATGAGGCTAATTTATTTGAGTAGTGCTTCAAAGCCACATCCTGTGCTTCTGCAAGCTCTCATACCTAGTTAAATACTAGGATCCATATGTCTGTAGTGAAATCTATATCTTATCGCAATAAAAGCATGAAGAGTGGTGGTGATAAAAGCACAATAAATCCTYGGCTCTGATTCCTTAAGTGCTTTTGTCTGTGTCTAGATGTGTGTAAATTACATTCAGGAAGTTGGATTTCTTAGTTTGCTGGTTCTGCAGTTTTAAAAGGAACAATGCAGCAAAATGTGCATGACTTGAGAGAATAATTTTGTGAAATGTATCCAGATGAAAGAAATTTGCAAGGTGTTAATGGGAATGCTACTGCTCTGGTTATGTTTCCTTGAATGGCCTAAAATTTTAGGAGAGGCTAGGAAAAAAAMCATTTTCCCCCTGCATTCTCTCAGTGAGGCTGAGTGGAATTAGGTTTGTGCTGTCCTGGGGCACTCTTTGCATGATGTAATGTCACTTCTCAGTTTATACATTCACCATAAAAATGAGCAACTGAACTGCCCTGATCTTGGGGTGCACTAAGGAAAGGAAAGTAGCTCCAAAGAGCTATCAGTTACTGCTGAAGTCATTCCATGGGGCTAAATGGTAGCTCATCCCTCTTGAGTGGCTGAGTATTCAGCTGTGCTTCTGAACTGTGGTTTAATGCCATGCAAGGGAGTTGAGTCTGGAATAATGGGTAATGATGTGCCTGCTTTTAGGCTTGTCAGTGTCCTAGCTGCTTGGCTGAGTCCCATTAAAAACATTGCCTTATTTGACCCTGTGACCAGCAGCCTGTTAGTAAAATGTCAGTGTTATTCTAGGAGTATTTGTAGCTTTTTGTTGCTAGTGAGTGATTCATGTCTAACCCAAACATCACTGCTTTTACTTGAGCAAGCATATGAGAAGACCAGGAGTGGTTCAGTTCCCCAGCCAGCTSCACACAAATCTTTACATATTTAGTCATGTGTTGTAATTGTGGCCTGTTTCTTCTGGGCAGCGTGGTGTCCCTGCAGAAAAATGTCTTGGTACAGGAGCAAGAGAGGATGTCAACCCTTCCAAAACCTCATCTTTCAGGAGATGCCTTTGGCTTGCCATTGGCAAAAAGGGGGTAGGCTGCATGGCCCAGCTAAGCATTGGCTGTGGCCAAGCTAAAGTAGAAGCAATAACCAAGATGATCGCTTTCTGACATTAGATGTATTGGTTTCATCATCAGTGCWTTTTGATTAGAGCAGTTACTGGATTCCTGGTGTTTAATAGTTAAATGAGCCAGAACAAGAATGCTGTTCAATCTGCCCCTCAGCTCTCCTTCATAGAGGCTTAGATGTAACTGGGTATTTATAGCTAAATCTATTTATAAATCAGCTGCTTGGTTWTGTTGGAGCTTGAGAATAATTTTTCTTTTGTCAGATGGTAAAGAGCAAAAGTTYTTCCTTTGTAGCTCGTGATCTAGTTCTTTCTAATCAAACAATGTAACATTAAAAGGAGGAGTAAAATGAGTTTTTTGAAAGCTGTTTTGGCTAATACTGTTCAAACCAGTAGTAGTAGAAACAATAAGGAAACTAAATCTATGGAGAGTAACAACAAAAAAATGAAGCTCTTTCCATAGGCCAAGTAACACTTTGAACTTGCAGCCCTTAAATAGCATCTACTTTCTGTCGKTTTTGAACAAGTAAGAACCTGAGATGCTGTTACATTCAACTGGGAATTCCTGACTTGACTGCAAAGCTGTCCTTCCAATTGCAAATAGAGCTGCTCAGATCCTCAGGCTGACTGAAGGCAGTGGTGAGCCTGTACCTACTGCAAGGAATGGTCTCTAATTTTTCTGCCTTTCTGCTTTAGTCWTTGTCTGGAGTTGGAGAGGCCATTGAGCCCTGATTGAAGTAAGCAGGGAAATGGGTCTTTCAACTTCCCTAAGGTTTAAAACTTGTTCCTCTGAGGTTCAAGTCATTTGGTGTCCTGGCACCTGCAGATGTTTTCTCAGCTATACTGATGGGCATTGACAAGCAATCCACGGACCAGGCTGCATTCTAAAAAGCTTTCAGATRTTGTTAAGGCTGCATGGTGCAGAATTATGGGAGCTGTGCAGATATTCAGGCTCTCTTCAGGTTGTTAGTACAACAGTTTGCTGTCAGCTTCCTGGAGGTCTTGCTGTCTCAGACATGGGTCATGCAAAGTACTTCATCAGAGACTGCATTGCAAGTAATTTATACTGTGCSTCGCAGCAAAGAAATGTGACCCCTGTGTGCTGTCCTCTGGTCAAAGAAAGATTTTTACCCAGAGCAGTGAGAAATCTGCAAGTAAGAGCAGTGCAGAGTCTTGCCTTGTGTCACTGCCAATTCTTCAGAACTCGTCACAGGTTTTATCATGCAGGGTGACACYGAGTTCAGCAAAGAACTTCAATTATTTCTGTCTTGGTTTTGCTATTTCTGCTTCATTTTTTTTGTACCTTGTCATTCTCTTCTGGATACTTTTATTGTCAACAATTATCTCCTGCTTTTTTAGTCATCAGTCACTGAAATGGCTGCTATCTGAAATTCAATCTAATGCTTATATTGATGTCTTTCATAGGCTTCAGATTCATCTATCTAATTGAGCAATGGAGATTTTAGCTTCATATTCAAGGAGATAGTGTTTAAGCTTCATGTTGTGCGTTCAAAACTTAGAGTTTGGTTTCCTTTCCCATTTTATAGCGGGGGAAACTTGCATATTGCAATAAAATGTAACAGTATAAAGGCAAAAAGTCTGAGCATAGGAATAAAACATTATTCACAATCCTGATGATATGTAAAATTATGTGAAATGCTAGAGTTAATGCAAAATATAATAAAGACAATATTTGTGGAAAAAGAAGCTCTATCAGAAWAATGACATGAGCCTGTGAAAATCTGCATCTTTCTACAGTATATAAAACTGTCAGAGGAACAACCTGAGTTCTAAACCTCAGGATGATCTCTCCTGGCCCTCTGAACTGCTGCTCTTCTGAACGAACACTTGAAATTATAGGCCACTTGTGAGGATTAGGATCTACTGGCCTAGGTACATTCATGAGTAAACTATCTCTGCAGAGGGTTTTGCCATGCAGCTKATTTGTGTGGGAAGAAGTAAAGGCCTCAGTGCACTGATAATCAGAGGGGGAAAAGGTATGAATTCTGATCAAATTTGAAATAGGCTGCATTTATCCAGATGCTCAAGGACTTGCAATGAATTTCAGACAGAATCCAGGTCTTACCTTACTATGTCTGAGCTACCAAGCTCTAACAATTTATTTTATTTTGTCTTAATGCTCTTGTTAGTTAATCAACATTTTTCAGCTCTTTTGCATAGTTAAATGCCAATCTAATGCCAAGCAGCTCCGGAAGGACCCTCAGATCTATCTGCTTTTTTTGCCCACTTCCTTCAATGTTGATTACTATGATCAAGGGGCAATAAAGCCTCAAGGSAAAAACCGAGCTGTGTTCTTGTGATGCTGAAGACAAAATTGACAGTTACAATTTCAGAAAATGAAGCAGAAGTTGACAGACCTTTGAAATCACAGGCTGGTGTATACCAGCTAGTATCTGTAATAGAGCAGTGGTTGTTGGCAGGGTATGAAGYGAGGCTGAATCCCAACCAGATCCTTAACACCACCTTGTACTGCTGCTGTGTTAACTTCCTATTGGGCAAGTGCAGGTGACCTTCCAGTACCCCCTTGCTGGTGGTGAGGATATTCTACAGAGGATGCATAGTGTGTATTTCTCATGTTGTTTGTACACTAAATATACAGAAAACTAGATGTATGAGTAGCAGCAAAATACATGCATCTTCAAAGAAGACTCTGGTGCATGGATCCTAAATGAATGGACCTGCAGTCCCAAGCACTAGGAATACGGACAGGTTTTGGAGGATGTTCAGCAGATGACAGTTTGTTCAGCACAAGAGTCTTTGGACCAAGGAGTGAGGCACCATTTCCCCTCAGGCATCATACTTGGGTTTAGGCAGCTCCTACTGGATTCAAGATGGCCTTTTAGTAGTCAGGAGCATGGATATGAGATACTCTAGTGATCAGCTTCCGAGTGCCTGATTCCCTTTCTGGATATATTTCATCCTTGGATATATTCATCACTGAATGTTAATGAAGTGGATTTGTTTTTCTGTCTCCTGTCTTGTATCCAGATTCTCTTTAGGAGTGTTCATTATGGTGACTGGATTTTAATGTGGTTTTACTAAATTGTTCAAATCTGAATTCTGCAGAAACTAAACTTTCTCCATTTGGATAACTTGTCTATAACTGCGCTATCCTCGTGGGATGAGAGTTACTTAATTTTGTATCTCTAGGCAACCTATTCCAGTACTAAATACAGCATTAAGGGTCAAGAGCAAACAGCAGCAGCAGTAGTTTCAAGTATGCACAAGTACAAATATAAAACAACTATTCATGAGAAAAATATGGAACAGGAGAAGCAAAATGGAGAAATACATCTTGGCTTTGCAGCTCTCAAGTCTTCATACATAGCAGCRATGTTCTCTGAGCATGTGTGAATAAATATATGAACTTTTTGAATATCCCTGTGGGTTCAGACACTCGGGCCTTCTTTCATAACCAGTATGTATCCAACTACCTCCTGCACTGATATCTTAGCTGTTTTGAATGACTCCCTTTCTCAAACATGGAGTAGCATATGGAGTTTGGAAAAGGGCATGACTGCCTTATTCCCTCCTTTAAGGATTACTGTAATCCTAAGAATGGAGAGTCTTGCTGTCTGCCTACTCCCCAGGTATCACCCTTAAACTAACCAATGAAGGTAAAAGTATTTGCAACAGTCCAAACAGAGCAACACAATCACTCTCAAATTGGTATCTAAACCTCTGTATACTTTATATTTGTTTCAAGAAGTGTCTCTTGATATATAGAGCATGGCCAAGACTGAGTGTTTTTGCAAAGCTCYTAAGCCTTGAGTTAGATGACCCCTTAAACTTTTATTGCATCTGCTCCTGCCTAGGCTTTGAATAACTGAATCACTTTAATTCTTCTTTCTGAAAGACTGACTGAGCTGGGTTTAAGAAGTGCTAGAGTTTAAGAAGTGCTAGGCTTTTAGGCATAAGCAGGCAGAGCCATGTTTGCAGAAAGCAAACAGCTTGCTCATGCCTTGATTTTTAACTACTTATAAACAAAAAAATACTTTAATAGAAGGAAAACATTCTTCCAATTGGTAGTGTGGTAGTCAGCCCTGATGCTGTTTCATCAGAGAAATTCTTTAATTTGTCTAAACCTGTATTTCATTAAAAAAGCACATTTAACACTGCACTTCATGCATGCAGAGGAATAGTGCATGGGAGGCATTACTAGCTGTTGGCGAAGATGGGCTGTGATGGTGAGCGCATGTTCTGTGGTAACAGTACAGCTGGAGTGCCTGATTGCTCAAATAAGTGCTGAGGATACTCTAAATGATATTTAAATGATACTTAGGGACTTTCATGGTAGCCCATGGTCCTGTGTTTGCAATAGTGACCAGTACCTGTCCTGACAGGTGTAAAAATAGCATGATGTACCCTCCAAATTAACAGTTGCTTGATAGCAGTGAGATTTATTGAAGCATGGAGAATATGACCTGAGAAAGTCTGTAGATACCTGGCAAATGCAGCTTTAAAGAAGCTTATGTTTGGAGAAAACTAGAAACTGTATTTTTGTCATTTTGCCCATTCTTACAATATTCATAACTGTACCCAGTGTTGCTGTACTACCCAACATCTGCTGCAAATTGAATCCTTAAGCTTTATTACTGCTTTGAGTTTTAACATGTGGAGTGTTTCCATTCCTTGAAAAGTTATTTTGGTTGTATCATATCACACAGCTGTGTGATCACAGGAGGTGTGGAATTAAATAGAATGTATTCCTTAACTCCTCCAACAGAGCTTTTAAAGCTTTGGATGAAACGGCTAAAATAATGTTGTCTTTGATGCATGAAATAACATTTAAAATTCCAATTTTRCATTCATTGCTGGAGATATACAGTAACTCCTGCTTCATCAAATGGYGCTTCTGAATAACTGTCAGATGTTTGGAACAGTTGACATTCTTCCAGGCTAACAGCTAACCAGTTTTAGGAAAATATGGCAGATGGCTCGGCATAGTTGTGCTTCTTTCCTGTGCTACACAAGATAGTAATAAAAATGCAACAGCACAACAAGGGCTGTGCAATCTATAGCAAACAAGAGATTTTTGTGCTAAAGCAGACCTTTGTTTTTGAGACTAGTTGCTTCAAGGCAAAGGGTAACATGATGTTTGTATTAAGTATAAAGAGGATTTGATTTCTTTTCTGTAGAGCTTAGGAAGATTGTAGACTTGGACTTGCTTTATTGAAATAGAAAAGTTGGGTAGATCAGTGAAAATGTTTGCTTAGAAAATTGCTCTGCTAGAAAAGTGATGGAATCTCTTGCTGCAGTGTACCTTTTAGCTACCTGAGATCTGTTTTGCTATAGGCATCTGGGGGGAAGGGGAGAATGCAGTTGTTTACAACTTGGAAGTGTAATAGATGCATGAATATGGTGCATCTGGCCACTCAAAGACAGTAGTGAATACTCACTGTGATGATACTCAGCWTAATTATCTGCATACCTATTACTACTTAACTGTGGAATTCATCTGCCTCAAAGGAATCCTTTTGGATTTGCTCCTCTAGCTATTTAGCCACCACGTAATTGCCACAGTGCTGAGCTCTTTTATATGTCTGAGAACTGTCATCTCATGAGAAGGGGYGGAAGGAGCAGGTCCTGCCCCAGAAATGGTGCTTCCAACCTTGTCTCCCAGCTGTTTTGCAGTTCAGCCTTGCATGAGAGGTCGGCAGTGGTCTGTGCGGCATGGTGCTAAGCAGCACCTTCTTCTTTTTCCTTTCCTAGCCCCAAACCCTCTTGCATCAGCCCTGTTTGGAGCTGCTATCTCCTTATGCTTGGTCTTACCCTGTGGCCACTTGTGCTCCATGCAGCGTCTCCCACAGCCCTGTGCCGCTCACTGAGTGTGAGCGGCTGCAATAGATGAAACTTCTGTTGTCACTCCCTGCCTTTCCCCAGTGATGAGTCAGTTGCTGAAGGAAAAGTAATGAMGGCCAACATGGGAGCTTCCTGCTGACTTTCAGGGCGTAAATGCCCCTTGTACCAGGTGGGGAGTCYGCTCTCTATCACTACTGCTATTACAGCCAGGCCTGCCTGCATTTCTGTGCCCCGGATCACRCCTGCTGAGCCGCAGGGCTGGGGCACCTGCCCTCACAGCTTTACAGAGCTGTGTTWACAGGGCTGCAGCAATGCCAGGGCATGCTGACACTTGCCAGCTTGGTGGGTTTCCTCTGCTTTTGAAAGGTTTGTCTTGCTATGCCTCGATTCAGTTGGCCCTGTGGCTTAAAGAGGCAAACCTTTCTAAGGGAAATGTTGTCAAATTAATGGCTAGGCTGGTTAAACCCTTAACTAACCACGCTACTGAATTTTTAAGTTCCCAAATTTTGCAAATTAAGGAGGGCTAGAATAAAGCATTAGCATTCTCTGCAGATAAATGCAGATAATTATAATTATAAAGATAATTAGTCCTCCAGTCTTGGCCTGAAGAAAATGATGATTAATGCATTTATGAATGTGCATGTATAGCATTTCTATGATAACTCTATAGCTTGACCATGGTTTCAGATTTTCTAATGGGGGCAATATCTAACTCTCTAATTTCAATCATTCTGAGCAGCAAGACTTAACCCTTTGACAAAAGGCAGATCTTGCAGGCACTGAACGCACAACGGTTGTCCCAGGCTGGCCAGCACGCTGCCCTGTGCTAACAGCCCCAGTGCAGGGAACAAGATGCAGAAGGCAGCAGAAAGGTGTTGCGAGGCACTGCCTGCCTCCCCACGAGCAGAGCTGGGGTTAGGAAGGAGACAGCATCAGGCTGAAGCTGCGCCTGAGGAAAGGGGGGAGATGAGACCTTCTGAAACACTGGTGACCTTGTCTTTGCTTCTCAGCATGGTACTGAAATACTGACAGGATAATGAAATTACTGGTGAAATGGTGAATTGAGGTGAAATTTCTTGACTTGGAATTGTTTTCTTTCTCCATGGCACTAACTGGGCAGGAAGGGGTGGGGGAAGTAAATTGAGGACTCTAGCAGAGTTTTTTGGGGTGGTTTTTTTTTTTTTTTTTTTTAAAAAAAACTCCTTTAGGCTGGAAATGGGAGCACTGCTTCCCAGAGTTTGGGTGCTCCATGGTCTTTTGCCCAAAGTGGAATTAATTGCAGGACACCTACAGCTGCTTCTCCAAGGAGGTGCTGGTGCAGTTGCCATGGTCGTGCTGGGAATGCAGAGCAGGGGTACAGCTGATGTCCTGAGAGTATTTTGGGGGCAGTTTGGGGCTTATGTGATAAACACTTCCATGAGCAACAGAGGAGATCTTTGGGATGAGCTAATGAAGGGATATGTGGAGCAGTGGCTTGATCTTRCTGTTTCAATAAAAGATACCCTTGTCAAAGGACCACGTGCAGAATTTATAGTAGATGTATATTCAAGTTGCTGCAGTATTCTCAGCTGTGTGTCTTGCAGGGACAAGATCTGATGTTTGTAGTGAGAGCCAAGATTATTACAGTATGAAGCCTGATAATCTAGACTGTATAGATTGGAGGTTGTAATGTATACTTTCAAGCTGCTGAAGTTTCTTGTTTCTTTTTGTTTTGTAGAGTCAGAGTGATATCTACAGAGAAACGTGGAGTTTCAGAAGTTCATGTTAGCAGTGTAATACTGTTAATCCTGATAATCTGGTTGCCAGCAGAACGGAGTGGATTCTGTGGTAAGTATGTAGTCCTGCTCTTATAGCATTGGCCTCTGTAGTCTGKCTTGCAGTTTTATTATTTCCCAATAATATGGTCCCCAGGGATGAGGCATGGCAATGGTGCATGGTACATAGTGTTACAGTATCAGTCCTTGTTTGGGAGGAGGGTAAATTTTATAATCCATGTGCTAAGTTTGTGATGACATGAAAAGTAGTGTTTATAATAGATGTATCTACGAGCAGTATTTAATGTGCGTTGTGAAGGAATGGGTGGAATGCTGGGCATAAGCAGCAGGGTTCCAGTAGCAGGGGTCTGTGGGAGTGATGCATGTGGGCAGGAGCCAGGAGCTACCCACCTTGTGCTGGTCACAGCTGCTTCCATTGGCTCTGGATCAGCTGGCAAGAATCCACTTTGTCAAGCGGTTGGAGGACTACAGGTGTCCTCTGCTCGACTGTATTTAGGAAAGGACAGAAGCTGCTGAGGGCAGGAGATGCAGGAGGAGGAAGGAGAAAGTGTCTTGGAGGAGATGAAGGAGGATGTGAAAGGGAATARGTGATGAGAAACATGAGGCCTGTTTGGAGAAATGAAATGGAGAAAGCATATGGAGGTAGATGTGGTGGGTTCAGGCCTGGAAAAAGTGCTGCATACTGGAGAAGGAATGCCTCTGAGGGGACTGCTGCTGGTGGATAAAGCATGCCAGGGCATGGCTCCAACCTCCCACCCTGCCTGTTGCCTTACCAAAAAGATTGGGATGGACTGATTGTGAAGTGTGGCAAAAGCAGGGTGCTGAGACTAGGCAAGTGGAGTGGAGTTGGACTAGTTGAGCCTTGAATACCCAAATCAGTAGTGAAAAGCTGATGTTAATTAGTATTAAATGAAGTGGAATCACCTGAACTGACTCTTCTGCCTGTAATACTTGTTTTTTCTGAGATTGTGTGTAATGTATGCACCACTGGAGAGGTTTTGAATTTTATTAATCAAAGATTGCAAGAAACTATAGTCATTACCAAAWGGTGCTGAGCCTCTTGTATTGAAGGTATAGGTTGAAGATGACATAAATCAGCTGGTCTCATTTTAGTTTGATCTGATGAAGTTTAATCCTGGTTACGTAGGCAGATTGCTTCAGCCATCTCGGAACTGCTAGTAATCTCAGAGTCGAGGAAGGTRTCTTAAATTCCACCCTTGCCCCAGCTCTGAACCTCTCTTTGAAAAGAGGTGTGAGGAAAGAGGTGTGTGTGTGGGAGCTACTGAAGGACTGTGGCAGTCAGCTTAACTTCAGATCCTGGAAAAATGCCAGATTATAATCAAATGAGCAATTTCTAGGCACCTAGGAAATGATAAGGAGATGAGTAACGATGATGAATATGCCAATAACAAGTCACACCAGGTTYGTCTAATTTTCTCTGCTGACAGGGTAAATAAGGGCAAAGCAGTTGGAGTCAATTTTTACAGATTTCGATGCTGCCTCACTGCCTACCATCTAGGAATATATGCAATAGATAAAACTGTTTGGAAATGCAGAATTGGCTAGAAAAATCTCAGTGAGAAAAATCAATGTTTCAATGTCAGGCTAGTGTATATCAAACAATTCTTCAAGGACCTTGCTTGAGTTTAGCACTACTCAATATTTTCATCTATGATTTATTTGAGGGAAAGCTGAAGTCGAAGCTGTTTTAACTAGGCAAATCATGACTATCTAAGGCACTGGGAGGCAAGATCAGAATCTCCAAACTCTTGAGAAATTATGTTAAATATTGCAGTGGGACACAAGTACCAAATTCTACACCACAGAGGGACTACAGGAGAGGATCTGAGCATTATAGGAGTGCAAGCTGGCTATAATTCAGTGGGGTCCTGTTGTTGAAGGGAGACACACCGGACTGGAATGCATCATTATAAATAGTCTTGAAATAGGAGGCTTTGTCTGTTCAACATAGAGCTCTGCTGAACAGAAGTAAATCAAATAGTCCAGAGAAGAAAAATGATGAGGCCGATCAGAGTTAAAAAGCAACCAAGGAAAGGTTGGGAGGAAACGGTGGCTTTTAATTTAAATATGACAAAAACTGAGGGGCTAGTAGCCTTCAAATATGGCAATGGCTGCAGTAAAAAATAAATACCCCTTCATGGTTGCTACAATTACTGTATTTAAATGTTAGCGAGTAAGGTAATAAGGAAAACAAGGGCAAGTAGTTCAGCACTGATACGTATTGGGCACCAAGGAGACTGCAATTTCTATTCCTGTTTAAGAGGCTCAAGAAATACTAGAGATGCCAGTTCTTCTGGGCCAGAAGAGAGGCTAGTTGATACTTTGGTGTCCATTTCAGTTCTTATAGGTTTTGTTCTGGTGAGATTTTTTACTGTGGCAAAATGTGTCTAAATGTGTGATGTTGTCAGCTTGTATGCTGGTTCCACTGATTTGTTCCATAGGCTACCAAAAAAGGCTAAGAAATTAGAAGTGCACTGAAAAGGCTGGACAGAAAAGTGGGYGATATGTGGAAAGAGCTAAGTATTAAAGGGAAATTTGTACCGAAAACATCAGTTAGAAACCTTGCTGCATGTGACGACTGCTCTGAGGCTTAAATTCTGACAGTTATGCTTGAATCATTTTGAATATTCAGGGAACCTTTTACCAAATACATGTATTTTATCATGATCAGATACTTAGATTTGTGTTGCTCAGTCCTCAGTAATACTAAATCTGTATGTTCTACTTCTGTAGAGAAGTAGGTCATTCTGTGAAACTGAAGAAATCCCTTTAGGTTACTAAATACGTTCTCATCTACAGAGACCAGATTCCTGCAGTGTAGCCTYTGCCAAATGTGGTGCAGTGAAACGATGTCCCACATTTTTATTTGTAGACAGGCAGTTCAAAAATGTTGCCCAGTGCTGTTTGGAGGCAGAGGGTCAGCTAGTTGAYTTGTTGCCATTGCAGTTGTTATCATTGCATCTAATACTAGGTCTTTAATTTGAGGAGAAATGAAAATAACTTGTATTGAATGTGTCTAAGGCCTAATGGAGACATTGTGAAGATTACCCTGAGTAAGAAGTGTCTCCAGTGGTGTATATTTGCAGTCGTTGATTCAAGTAATATTGAAAGTACTGGTTTAGTAGCTAGCTGGCATAGAACATTGATAAAATATCTTTAAGTAGATTATCTTTATTTTTAAACTATAGCAATGAATTTCAAACTACTGACATAGTCCATTCCCTTAAGATAGTGTGGAGAAGAAAAAMTGAGGTTTATTCGATAAAACATAATTTTAGAGTTTTTGGAATTTGTTCAGTGTACTGTTTTTTACCCACATGGATAATCATTTTATGTGCAGCTGAAGCTTAAAAAAATCAGTAGCGACAAAGAACAGGGCAAAACACAAAATGTTTTAAAAAGGCAAAGTAATGATCTTAACATGAGATTTCCATGTGGGAATGAATCAAAATTGGCATCATTCCCCTTTCCAGTAGTCTGCTATGTGTTTTATGTTATATAATCTTACTATCTAAGAGTAACCTCTAGTTTAAACTTGGATATATCCCAATGAAGGGAATACACAGCTAATTATGTGCAGTTGTCCTCAGCGTTAGAGTTGAAGATAGGTGTGCTCCTTCAGGGACTGATTTAGAGTTGTTTCTGGCTCTTTGTATTCTTAACGTGCTTGTGAGGGCACTCATGGCCTGATTCTGCTCTGTGATGAATGGCTGGTTTTAGATGCCCAGTTTCATTTGTAGTCTATTCCCCAGTTTGTACTGAATTTGCTGTCTAAATGAATAGAAAGCCAAACTTTCTTTTCCCATGAGCAAGTTCTGATAGAAATGAAACATTTTGCAATGAATATCGATGAATATCTGACTTCTCAGCAATGYACCATAAGAGTAGGTAGAATGGAAAGTCTCTTGGGGATTCGTGTTATCTGGAGAATATCAACAGCAGGWCTACTGCAAAAATACCACTAGATCATCAAATTGGGTTTCTGTTTAAGTATAGGAAATACCAAAAATCTTGTCACAACAAAGGCCAATTATTTTGAAGTACCAATTTGGCTACATTGCTAGCTGATGCAAATAGGTGTTACTTCATGACAAACTACAGCTGATGATCATGGTTTTAAAACTTTAGTATCTTCCTAGAAAATCTCAGCATACCTAGAAAAATGAATCAGTCCTAGCAAAATCTTAAATACTTAGACAACTTCAGTATCTAATTAAAAATAAAACTTTTTTTAATGATACCAAAGCTTTAAAATTTGTCATAGCTGCATATCAGGAAACGTAATTGAATTACAACATCAAAACMCTGGGTGTATGACAGTGGTGTGACGGGGCTGGCCACAGCGTTGCCTCTAGGAGCTTCTGCTAATGCAACTAGTTCTTCTGACTTTAGGGCTTTTCTTGGAGGTCTGGCAGGTGTCCTTGGAAAACTAGCAGAAGAAATTTTCCACTTCCTGGTAAATGCATCTCTAAACTCTAGCTGCCTGATTATAATGAGCAGTCCCATGCCTCCTCTCAGTACAGATAATAAAGTCCATAATCACTATTGCTGTCTCTGTAGTCTGCATGGAACTTTTGTAATGGGAGAGTGTTGAAAGGATTGTGCTAGCTTTCCTCCACTC
This sequence comes from Eudromia elegans, assembly GCA_003342815.1. Classification (NCBI taxonomy): domain Eukaryota; kingdom Metazoa; phylum Chordata; class Aves; order Tinamiformes; family Tinamidae; genus Eudromia; species Eudromia elegans. The sequence continues at coordinate 2,462,411 of PTEX01000062.1, read as the reverse complement.
CTTATTTTCTGTTGTTTTACCACAGCAAAGAGCAGTTTCAAATGCCAAGCATTCAGTGGTATTACATAGTGAAGTTATTTTAAAAAAGCACTTGTAAATAATTGGGCAGCTATTTTTTTGCATGTTATAGAGAGGTTTGCCTATTAACTGTATGATTTGCTGGATGACATTGTGTATACAGCTTCTGCTATTCCAAAAGGAAGGGGAGGAATTGCTAATCACATTCCCAAGGGCTAGAAAAAAAAACAAACAGTCAAAGTAGCACTGGGATTGTCTTAATGTGCTAAAGATACAGCTTTTGAGAAATACCTTGATGATTGAACTGAATCAGTGTTATATGGTAATCATTCTTTTCCATGCCTCATTTCTAAGGTCATGTGAGTTGAGATCTTTTATCTTGGAAAAGATTCCTGTTTTCATTCTTTTTCCAAGAACGAGGACTTACRTTTAGGAAGAGCAGCTAGTGTCCCTTGCCTCTGGGCACTGCAGTTGGCTGAYGGAGGGAGCAGTTGGCCTGGCAGCCGTTTGTTTCCCTGCAAGCTGTTCAAAGAGTGGATGGGCAACAGAACTGTTACCTTTTTGTATTACTGCTTGGATTTCTTGTTTTTACACAAGCAAGCGGAGAACTTTCCCTGTTCTCCACATTGTGTTCTATTTACAAAATGAAAAACAGTTCTGGGCAGGAGCTGCTCTGTAATGCATTGTGTAAAAAGATTCTCCCTTCTACTTAGAAATTTCCTGGCRTTCCAGATATCAGATCTTATAAGCAACATATTGCTGTATTTAAGTTCCATTCTATTTAGTTACTTAGCTTGACCAAAGAAGTGCTTTGTAGAAAAAGCTGCTTGAATTTTTTTGTTGTCATTGGGGAAAGAAAAAAAACCAATTTGGGATGCTCTGAAGTCTATAAATCTGAAAATTGAATGACAAAGCTAAATATAAAAGAATAGTGTCTTATGCCCATGTAGTGTGAAAGTTGGGGCACCTATTACAAATGAAAATGTGCAAATCAAAAAAGTGGGAGTTTGAATAGGGGACCTTTATGTCTCAGGCAAATGGTCTGTTACTGAACAGCTTGCTGTGCTGGGCCTGTTCCTTGACCTGAGAAAGTGGGTGGAACTAACCTTATGAATTTGACATGAGGATTATTCAGAAGAGGTAGCACTTTCTGATGGAAAAAAATTGTGACAACTCCTGACTAGCCTTAGCCATTGCTGGTTTACAACATACAGAAACAGATCWTCTTTTCTGAAGACATTAACAAGGTAAAACCTGGAATTAATGACAGCAGAAAGTTGATTATATTCTTTTACTTTTGGGACAAGATAAAGCTAAGCCTTGCAAGTGTGGAGCCACATGGGTGAAAAGTTATTTTAAAAAGGAAAMGTGAGGTAAAGTGCTAAGGAAACAATTTCCTGAAATTGATTTAATAGAATGATTTAATCTTTTTTGATTTTTTGAATATTTTTCTATCAAATTGCAGTTAGAGAAATCACTTTATCATTAATTTGTTTTCCAAGAAAAAAGCTTGAGAGGCTAAAATTTGAAAGATATAAAAATGCAGATTCTCATGTACTTTATTCTCTAATCAGTCATCTTTTGATTACACATTCTGGAAATACTTACAGCATTCCTAAGATTTTTAATTAAAAATTGAAGAACTGCCATTTCTATATCTAGTTTCTGCTTGCCTCTTGATTTTAAGGACAATGATTCAAACTATGCACATTTTCCTTCCTGTGGGTCTAAATACTTTTATTAAGCTGGAAGAGATTCAGAACATTTTACTGCAAATAAATCTACTGGCAGTTATGAGTTAATGAGGACTTTCTTGCATTAAATAAGTGTGGGTTGCACTGGTATCCAGAAGGTTTGGGTTTTGAAAAGCCCTGTTACTTACTTACTCCCACAACTACTGGACAACTTTCCTTGTATATTGTCAAGCATCAGTGATATATACAGATTTCAAAGGAAATTAAAATGGGATAAAGTTTTCATCTGAATTTTGTGAGTTGAATTTAGGCTTGATGTGTGCTACAGTGGTGGAAAGCTGCTTTTCAAGTCTGGGAGCTAAATAGAGCAAGACAAAATGGGTTAGCAAGGTGGCAAACACAAACTGAAGGGACGGCACTGCAGGTCTGGACCCAGAGCAAATTGCTTTGTGGCAACTACATAAAGACAAGTGAACTCAAAATGAAGCAGAGTTGAAACCACAGAGAAACATTTCTGATCACTCACAAGGGAGCGGAGCAGGCTGTGAAAAGCCAATGACCTGAGTGGTCACATAAGGAGAGCACTTGAAGCAGGAGAAATTTGTTCTAACCAAAGAAATTTACTACAGTTTCAAATGTAACTTTTGAGGTAAATTCTGAGGACCTTTGAGGTCAGACAGTGGTGTGTTTTTTTTCCTTTTTGTTAGACTTTTTATTACTGGCAGCTGGTGGTTTGCACACCGTTGCCTTAAGGCACATGTAAGCAGGCTTTGGCTTGAGTTGCCGTGTTTTACCTTGGCCTTAGTGTGGGGTGAAAGTGGCTGATGGAGAACTGGTAAATGAGAGCTCTCACTTGAAAATCACAGGTGTARTTTTCAGTAATTTGCTTATTTCAGTATTCAGGACTGGAGTTGGAGCATGTTAATGTGGAGCAGGGGTATATACTGGCTCGATTTCCTGGCACCATGATGTAAGTCACTTTATTTGCCCATACACAGCATGTATGTCTGTGGCTTTGTGGTGTCTGGCTGTTCTGCGGATCTGGTTTCTCTTGCCATGCAGCCGGGTGAAGAGGGGGTATCAGACCATCCACTACTGTCCATCAGCCCAGACTGCTGGAGCTTAGTTGGCTCGCCTTGCCCCATGGTCTGACCTGGTGACTTTGTTCAGCAGAGTGCCGGTTGGCTCTGCATTTCCCGAGGGGTTGTAGGAATACTGGGTGCTCGGTATCTAGCCCTTAAAGGGAGGGATGTGGGGGAGGAAGTTAAGAGGCTGAGAGTTGGATGCAGAGCTTAACCAGGACTGTCTAAGGGTTTGTTGTAATCGGTGCTTATCCATACAAGTTTAATTTGTCAACATGAAGAATTTGACTATACCTAAAGTACTGCCAAGTTTACTAAGTAAGCAAACAAAAAGCACTTTAATCATTCTCCCTTTCAGCAGCCTTGGATTTCATTTGTAACAACAGAAGGCAAAATATTTGCAAATAGTCTTACCCTTTAAAGCAAAACTTGCAGTAAGTCTGTCCATTAGCATCAGCCCAGGTTAAGCCAGGCACGCTTGGCACGATGCTTGTAATACTTGACAAGTTATGTATTTCTTTTTCATTGAATTATTTGACATTATAATGGAAATATTTAAAGAGTCCCTAGTTTACATAGGTTTTTTTTAAGATTTCATTTAAATAGGCAAGAGAACAGGAAGCTGATTTATAGAAATCAGAGGGTAGAAAAGGATGATTTCTAATCCTCAGTCAGATGCTGCTTGCTTTTATTTTTTCACAAATGTTTTCTTCCAACACTGAAATAGATTGTAGCAATACTAAGGCAATATTTTCAGTTCAGCACACTATTGTGTGCAGCTGAGCTGCTTTATGCTCTACTTCTGTCTAAATAGGTGCACCCACTGCATGAAAATAGGGTTTCACAGCTGGAGAAAGACAGGCTTGTCAGTATATCAAGCCTGGTTTGATATCTTGCTACTGCAGAGCAGGAGAAGGACATCTGAAATCCCACCTGATTTTTTTCCTGAATCTATCACTGGTCTAAAAATACATTTTACTGCACATTTTATCTTGATCTGTCGATACCATATTGATATTCTGTGCTAGCAGTAAACTTTAGGTAACTTTGACTAATATGACTCTGCTTCCTGTAGAAATATGCCTCATTGCTTTAGCTTTGGAGTTGTCTGTATATTGCTTGCAACTTACTAATGTGACAATTCTACTGCAGAATCATACATGGAAATGCAATGCTAGTAACAGTTAATGAGACAGCTAAGATTGATATACTGGCTAATAGAAGAATTTTATTAATAGATTCTGTCAAAAATACAAGACCTTCAGCACTTTCATTATCCTTCTAGTCCTCTGTTTTGAAATTTTGGCATACTACTGCTATTTCCCAGCTTGCTACTCCAAAATAAACGAAATACTGTTCTAGTTTGGAGGAAAAAATTGTTCAGTGATCTTTGCCAGTGTGTTTAAAGCCATTCTTGACTGGACATTTTTAAATGTTAAATTTTAAAATTTTAAATAATTCTTTTCTACTTTGGTCACTGAATCAGAGGAAAAAGTGCTTTGTCCTAATTACTGTAAAGCAGTCCTTAGTCTGAGAGAGCAGAGGCTGGTCCATGAAGTGTCTACAAAAATTACTGCATATATATATATTCAAGGAAGCAAAGCTATGGAATATGAGACATTTCAAGCTCAGACTAATTTGGATCTAGTTGTATATAAAACCATGGAGAAAATGCTACAGTAGCTGTTTCTCAAATTGCTTTCCCAAATAGCCTGRGTTTGGAAGATTTCTTTAGTTGGCTGACTGTTTTATCTTGTGTAAGCCAGTGTCTTGTTGCCATTCTTTTTACTCTATAACTGGTAAAGCACATATCACCTCTGCAATAAGAAGCACACGCTTTATATAAAAGCTTTTTGGCCATACTGAAATTGTCTATATTGACTTCATTGTTTCTAGACAAAACTGAAGATATTCATCTTTCAGGATTTTTTTGATCTGTGAAGTTCTGAGTGGTTTGAATTAACCTGTATTGCTGAGAAAGTTCACATCTAAGTGCGTGTGTTTCATAATGCATGGATTTTATGTCCATAGGAAAGGAATCTTAAGAACTTAAATGTCTTCCTTTCATGTTCTTTTCCAGTTTAGGAAACCTGAAGAGGTAATAGTTTCATGAACACTAGTGCATTTACATCCACTTCTGATTAAGAATTTTTACTAAGTGTTAACAACTGTTTTTATCTTGTTCTGCCCAAGGCTACTGGTGGTTGGAACATAAATTAGATGATGTAGATTATAGCATGACTTTAGCCTTTGAGCAATGCAAGTAAAAGAAACCTGAAAAAGGTAGTCAAAGTAGGGGAGGTCATTGAAATGATTCTGCAAAGTCAAAGTTAAATACAATATTTCATTTACTTGCAGATACTTAATAGCCCTACTGGAATTAATGAAGTGCTTACAGATTTTGATGTGCTCTGACACAATGTATAGTATAAATACCTTTAAGGAAAACATGAAAATAGAGGTCATGCTACACAGGAAAGATTTACATGAAAAATCATTGCAGTTCAGTTGCTGTGAGAGGCCATTTGTCACTGTTCTCCCTTATGTTTCCATTCTTAAAATGAGGAAACTAGCATTTCAGGGTCTTGGTAATAAATTACAGTAAAAGAATATTCTTCCTTTTCATCACTGAAGGTCTTCTACCCTTCTGAAATAAATGTGGTTTATTGGCACTTTTTTGCTTATGCATTTGTAAAGAACTCTGGGAAATTCAAAAAATCCCTGTTCTAGTGCGTGTGAAATAATTGGTCTGTCTTTGCAAATAGTTACATTTTGGCAAAAGCAGCAGAAGAGCTTCTGTTTGGTAGCCTGCTTGCACTGGCATGGAGGGTGTAAGGCTGTTAGGATGCTGAGGGTTGTGTTCTGGCACCATCAGGGCTGGCTCATGAGTGCAAAGCTTCTGGTAACAGCAGAGGCCTAGAAGGTGGGAATGTTCCTGTGCCATTGCTCCCAGAGAGCTTACACACTTGTCTTAAACCCATCTCTAGCACATAGTTGGTGTTTGCTGTTTGAAAATGCATTATATTGTGACTGCTTCTGCTCAGGAAGCACTGAAAATACGGGTAAGAAATGCAAAGCCTGCAGTCAACCTAGTTGTAACTAATTTAAACAGTTTAGCCGGAACTGATTATTTAAACATGAAGACATTTTTTTCCTGTAATACAAAGACACTATGACTTTTCCATGGCTAGCATAGTATATAGTGAGAAGAAAACCAGTTCCATTTCTCTTTCAACAGATACTTGGTTATATGAAGTACTTATTCTGGGAGGGACTTCATACATCTGTAGCTTTAAAAATGTTTCATTCTGTCTTATGTTTTTCTAGCACTGCAGCTGAGAAATGCATATTTTTGAAGGGTGAGGGGATATGTAGGGCATAAAGTGAGATGCAAGTTAAATGATTCTGATTTCTGGAAAGAAAACATGAAACTGAATTTGCATCCCTCCATAGCACATCAGTTGCATCTGTAGCTCTTACTGAAGAGCGCTTACTGAATCTATGAAATCTCTGCTTTTCAGAGGCACTTAGGTTCTTTCTGCATGTCACCTAATTTAGTGTTGGAAATCATAACTGACAAGAATAATGATCCTCTTCTAAAATAGTTCTATTGCTGAGATTTTCCTAATACTGACGTTGATCTAGGTTCCTTTGAGGGAGCTGGCCAGCACCCTGCCTACTGAAAATCCTTTGATCAGTCCTGTTCAGAGATCCTATCTTTGTAGAATTCCAAGGGATATGAACACAATACTGTGTAAATGGAAATTTTAAGTGTTCTCATTCAAGTTTTCAAATTCAATGTAAAAATCTAATGGAATGAATTTATTTTAATCTGCTCTTGCTCACAAGCTTCCAAGCTAAAGCTACAAATATGCTGTAGAATTGTTCAGATCTTCACATAGAATTACAAGATGTTCCATGTGTTTTGTTCTCTGGGTTTGATAACTTTAGTCTCCAGCTATGAACTGATTATCAGTTGATCTTTCATTTAGTCTAGCAAAAGACCAAGTAATGTTATAGACCTATGTGGCATGCAGCCAGGTTCTTGGACGTATAACTCCCAAGCTTCTGTCTATATGTCAGGAAATGAAAGTCTATACTCTTTAAAGAGTTGCTGGGAGGTAGGCTGTGAGCATTTATGACATGAAATTTAACTTATATATTTGTGCTAGCACATATTCCTGTGAGGAATATTCAGCATTTCATGGTCATCCTTAATTTTTATGAACTATAAGTTGATTAACCTGCAGGCTTTCTAGACTTCACTTTCAATCGGATCTTAAAGCTGTTTAAGAGAACAAAAAGGTATTGCAAGAACAATAAGTGATTTCTGGTACTAGATTGTACTAGTTATAGGGATTTGAAATTCTCATGCAGATTCTTCATGTTCATATTCTTCACACAAATTTGTATGTTCTTTCAAGTGTTTGATCTGATTTATCAGTCTTGAGTCCATCAGATGCAATCCTACTGCAAGCAAATAGGATTGTAGACTTGGGACAAAGGGGCAAAATAAACATTTTCTTAATGTGGAGGGTCACCATTACTGCAGATAAAGCTTAAGAATAAGAGGAGCACAGGGAGTGCTGGTAACATGTGAAAAAAATTAGTAAATTTGAAGCTGTGCTACAGGTAAAGCCATAAACAATAAATTCAACTAGAATCAAGTGTATAATAGAAGTCTGATTAAGAACAAAAATGGATCGTACTGATCGACTGCCGCTCAGCTGTGGTAGTATAGATTATCTTAGGTGGAAAGAAGCTTTGAAAGATTTTTTTTTTCCAAGTCTTTTCATGACTCACCAATTTTCTAACACCTCTGTAGGCCAACTAAAGTTGGAGTTGCGTTAACCAAAATAATACCCTGTGATAGCTGTAAATTACCAGTAAATGCACAATGTTGAGATCATTGCTGCTTAACAGCCTTTTTAATCAAGAAATGTCATTCGGTTTTAAGAGATCTGTTCTCAATAATTGAGTTACTTGGAAATTGTAGCCCTATTCTAGGACTCCGAGCACTCTTTGAGCTGAAGTGGGAGAAAGAATGCTTGGCCTCTTGATAAGTCCTTTTTTATTTTCCCATATGTCAAGTAGCACTGTTTGGAATGGCAGATGACCTAGATGACTTCCTATTACTACAGAATTCAAACTGAAACTAGTTTGTTTTCTAATAGAGTACATCATTGTATTGTGCTCATGGTAACAAAGAAAATCAGATTTAATATAATAGCTTCCATTTCAGTACTTTAAGTTTTTCCACACTGTGGAATGTGGTGGAGGCCATTTTGTATGAAGATTTAGTTATCACATCAGTTAAATGTTCTGCATGGTAGCCTATACTTAAGATGCTGCACAGCACATATAGTACTACTGCTTAAAGGAGGAAGAAGCTATTTGGCCCAAATGAGCAAAAAAAAAAATATTTGAGAGTTTAAAGGTGATGGTTCGTATCTACTCCTTATGAAGTTAATGCATAACTGATCAGGCTATCATATTTCTGTGCCTTTCTGTCTTCAAATACAGTTGTGTAGTTGTGGAAGAAATTCTTCGATGAGACTGTGGCCTGTGTTGTATTAAACTGCATAAGGGAGTTCATTTTTTCTGACCTTAAAATTTGTCAGACTTAACCTTGTGTATCTCTACTAAGGATTCAGAGTGACAGTCTCGTGTGTATTCTCCAGGTGCATCACTTTCTGGCTTCCCTTTAATGATATGGTTCATAAGATTGTTGTGATCAACTGCATGAAGAGATTACAAGATTTTGCTATGAAACACAGGGTTAGATATCAGTGCAACTGATGCTCTGTCTACCCAAGCCTATTCTACAGCATTCTCTTATATGCCTTTTGTTTTCATTGGCGTGTGTATCTGTGTAATTAAGCAGGTCTAGATTAAGAATTGCAGTTTCAACAGTCTCCCTGGAAGATCTTGCTGAGCATGATGTGATTGCTTTGCTTACCATACAGCAATAAACAAGGGCTTGTTGACCAAAGTCACCATGAGATCTGTAAAAGGGGTTTTTGTTCATGATGTCCAAGTGATCAGCAGAGCTGTAGTGATCACTTTTTCATACTTCATTGCATTCATGGGGCACTTAATCACTAAGTTTTGGGCCCATCTGGCCTCATTATCAGCTACAAAAATTGGTAAAGCTTGCCCAACAGCTTAACTGCCATAGTTAGCCTTTTCAAAAAATAAGTAGGAAATTAGTGAGAGAGCTCCTAAGAGATGCTATAAAATATGTGAATTTAGATATAAACAACAGCAAAATAGTACCCAAAGAAGGAAATGTTTTATACTTTACTAATTTTTTTTGATAAAAGTTGTCCTTGTGCTAGTATTTGCATGTGTAAGAAATCAGCAGCTGTAGCAATAGCTATTTTTTCTGCATGTTAGCAAATCAAGAAAACAAATGCTGCCACTTTAGAAGAGTTAGTCTTGTTGCTAGCAAGTGTCCCTGTTTCTACTGAAGAGTACCAGAACAGTTCTTGTTATCCAGAAAACACATTCTGCAGTTCCTCAGCTGAAAGCTATTCCTCTGATACATTTTATGCTACTAAAAGTTGATGTTGCTAGAAGTTTATGCTACTAAATCGTGATAAAATCATGATTACCAAGCTGCTTGAATGCAAATAGCTTAGTGATGCTTTTTTTTGTTCCCATTGCTTATTGCTGAGATTGTCCTGTTGTTTAATGATTCCGTCATGGCGTGGTCTGACTTCCATGTAGTGATGTGTGCAGTCAGTTTCCTTAAGTCTCTCCTATATAGTTCTAATGAAACTAATTTACAGGAAGAAAAGTATGTTTTATTTCTCAGACATCTAGAAGCCTGTTTAGCTGAATTTGTTGACTGAAGCAAATTAGGGAAAAAGAAACAGTACTTTCCCTTATGTTTATTCCCTTAATCTTCAGTCATCTAAATGGTGACATTTATAGACACATTTTGGTCACGTCCCTTTATACTGTTGCAAAGGGGGAGCTTGTGAGTGCTTACTCTACTACTCTGTGTTGGCTTTATTCTGTTCTAAATCAGAGAGGAATATAGGTAATCAATACTACCTGATTTCATCTTGTTCAGATCATCAGTGGCAAAATGATCAAAGTCCTCTGTTCATACACTGTTTGTTGAACCTAAAGCTGACTGAATAGTACTTTCACTTGTGTAGTCAAGGGTACCAGCTTTCTCTAACAGCTGACCAGTAGTTCTTCAGAGGAAAACTTACACCCTAGTGAAAAGCTGAGGAAGCTTTCATGGCCAAAAAGGAGTAGTTCATATTTATCACTGCAGTTGCAGTAATCTTAGCTATTGTTTCTTTATGTAAAGAATCACTAATCCAAGTATTCATTTCTATAGTTCCTGTGTTGTTACCAGAACCTAGATGGCTTGTGTGCCATTTTGTGCCTAATCCTACCTATCCCAAGGGCCCATTTTGTTCTGCAGCTAGTCCTGTTCTGCTGTCCTTGGCCAGTGACAATTGATACAGAGCCATTGCAGCTGGCAGACCTGCTGAAGTGACTGCTGTGGGGCAGTGTTCTGAGTTGAAAGATGTCCTTTTGATCTGCAGCCTGTACACGACATGAGCATACTGATGATGCTTATTGTCATTTTAACACTTCAATAGTGGTTCCCTTCTTTCAATGGTATTTGTGTCCCTTTAAAATGCCTTTATTGTTTAGAAGTACCCAGGCGGACTACATTGCTACCTTAACTGATCTCTGCCAAAACAAGATCAGTGCATGAGGAACCTAGTTGACCTCATCCTTAAGGGAACTCCAAAGATCAAAGTAGTTCATATCTATCACTGCAGTTGCAGTAACCTTAGCTATATCCCTATGAGGAAGGATGCCTCTCCAAACTCAGGCTGTTCATCCTGCTTCATCACATGTGCATTTTTTTCTTGCTTTGCTCACTCCCTTCACTCTGCTCTTTTTCAGCTCTTTTATTTTTGATATTTGTTGTTAAAGCTGCGATCATTCATTCTTCACTTATTTTTCATGGACTAAAGGCTTTACTTTCTGGTGCTCTCTGGTCTCCTCTAATATGCAGCAATGTACAGCTCTGGGGATCTCATGACCTGTTGGTGTCATGAGAACACTGAACACCCCTCTTGTCTAGTATTAGAATTATGTATTGATAAAGGAAATTTGTCAGGCTTATCCTTCCATAATGGACAGGATGTTCTTCTTACCTGTCCCTCCCCAAATTGCTTACCTTACTGTACTGTGAAACTTTCTGAAGCTAATTAGATATTGAGGTGCTAAGTCCTTCATAACTCTGCTGAAATGATTTAGTAACTCATGCCTGTTCCTAGCCAGCAAGATACCTAGGGAAGTTTTGCGAAGGTTCAATAGACTTAACATCATCAGAGGATCTCTTATTGCAAGCAATAGGATGAATACTCTCTAGACCTCTTTGAGGTTAGTGTAATAAGTATTTCTGAGGAAAATACTGTAGTGAGGAAAACAGATATTAAATCCACCAGATGGAATTTCCAAATCTGAGTAGAAATTGAGTGTTCTGAGTTTTTCCAATTCTGTTCAATATTTAGTTCCTATCAAAGCTGGTTTGAAAACATTCTGTTAAGTCTGCTACTGAAATTAGTCAAAAGGACTTTTTTCTACAAGCTGGAACCATGGAGATGTTAATCACATTTCATTAATTACTGCAATGTTTTCAGGGAAAAGATTAAAAAGCTAATTGAGATGTTCTCCAAGATGTCTGACAGAGTCAAATGTATCCCAAATTTATGATATGTTTGACTTTAGCTATAGGTTTTATTTCCAGTAACCACTGAAGTGTTACCGACCCCAAAGAATGCATTTTCTGATAACTATTTCTTTCCCTATTTTTTATGTATGCAAATTACATTTCCCTTCCACTGGTGTAAGAAGTCATTGGATTTTTGATGAGGAAATGCATTTAAGTGTCTTTGACACATTAAAAAACAGCTGTGAGTAAAAATATTGCTAAGGAGTCTTGGCCAGTGTTTTCACAGATGTGCTTAACCAAACACTTGTTTCTCTATCTGTTGGCATGAGACTTCCCACTCAAATGTGAGAAGCAAATTATTCTGCATGACCATCACTTAGTGATGATTACWTGTGTGTTCTGCAGTCTTTAACTTGTAACTTTATTATGTTGTTGAAATAGACTTGAGAAAGGGAGAAAAATGCATAAATAAGTAGCCTGAGAGACTAAAGCTTTGTGCACATTCACTAAATGTAAAGGTATCTGGGACCCGCACAATTGTTCCGTGAATATATTATTTATTTGGAATTAAATGTTAACTCACTGTTTGGTTTTCTTGCTTCTGAGAATCTTCAGGTTGATTTGACAAGTGTACAGAGCTGTGAACACAGCTGGTTCGAATCCCAGCTGGTTTACCTTTCTCAGCTAAGTAGGATATGGGATATTTCATTTTGCCCAGCAGTRGAAGGATTTCCCTGCCTTGAAGGAGATTTGCTACAGAAAGCATTACTTTAATTTGGAAATAAGATTAGCTGTATCTGCTTTCTGCTATCATACTTGATCATTGCCAAGATAAATCACTTCTCTGTTTGGGTAGGATGTGCTGACAGACTTCTGCTTATGTATTGAGTCATGTTTTTTCTTAATTGAAGTGCATGGTTGTACCCGTGCATAACAGAGCATATGCTCAGATTCTATAGTGGAAGAATTTAGTTGTTCYCTAATGCTTTTTCTGGTTGGAATATGCATTTTTGCAGGAGTGAGCAATGTGACAGGCAAAAAAAAAAATGTATTTAAGTTGTTAAAGTGTGCCCTTTGCAAGTAACAGGAGTATTCTGTGATACATCCTGTACGCATGAAGTTGATTTTGTAGAGGTTTTTAGAAATAGTACGGAACAAAACTAATTAAAGATGGTTTGCTCTGATCAGACTGTAAGCAGAACACTGCCTGGGTGTCTAGTATTGAAGCACCTGGAAAAATCTAAGCATGTGCACCAAAGCAAGATTTTGCTACGACTGAGATAAGGGCCACTGACCTAAAACAGGCCTTTGCTGAATCAAGGCTCCATATTGTTCTTACCTCTCACTGTGAAGGCAAACCTACATGTTTGTTTTTTTAAAAAAAAAAAAAAATCAATTTGCTTAACAGGTTAGGGGTATTTAGGATGCTACTAGGCTATTCAGATCAATACCAGCATTTGCTAAACAGTATCTGGTGTGGAAAATCAGTCTCCTGACTGTTAGAGAAGAATCAACAGATTTATCCCTGAGACTCCTGGACAGGAAGAACACAAAAGCAAACTTCAATATTATCTAAAAACAATTTCTGTGACACCTGTCTCAACTCTGCTGTACTAAAACTATTAGGAAGACCAATGGCAAATGATATTAAGGATTGGAATTGTTTGATTATATTTTCCTCATGGAGTATGTGAGCATTTYAATAAATTGCATTTTTGATGAGGAAACTTTTTCAACCTGCATGTGTTTCTTCAAATTTAAAGAGAATGGACTATAGGAGCTGTTGATTTGATCTTCACAGTTATCGTGCTTGAAAAGCTCCAGGGACCATTTCTTTTTGCTTGTGCTGTGTGCTTAGAGACCGCAAAATAAATTGACCTCATTTTCTTTCCTTTACTGAATTTTCTTTTGAGAGAGTATTAGCAAGTGAATATTACACTTTCATTTTTAGTACCATTATAAATGTTTTGAGGCGCTAGTAGGGTCCTGTAACTTCAAACCTTTCTCTTCCTCCTACTSCTCCCCCATTCTTTGCCAGTACCTTAACATGCACGTATGCAAATAGTGCTCCAAATTCTGTGAGACTTCAAACTGACTTGTGACTTCAGATTCATCTAATAAAGCAAGTATTGGCATAAAGTAATTTTGACACTGACCTGGCTTGAATCCAGATATTTTGATTTTTTTCATGATCAAGGTGAAGTTGAGACTTCATTGTGTTCTTGAAGCCTTCCATTTCTAGGAGTTAGGTTTAAAAATAATTAATCTCAGCAATTCACAGTAACCATCTGAGATTCCAGAATTATTCTCTGTGCTGTCTTTCTCCTGCTCGAAGAATAGCATCTGTTCAGTAGCTATTGAGAGAGCTTAAGACATAAACRGAGCATAGTCATTTCTTTCATCACACGATTTGAGTACTGTTTATTCAATTTTGTGTGAACTAGTGAGTAATGCTCTTAATGTATAGTAAAGCAGAGTATGCRTTAATGTTTACCTCTCCCTTCAGTGGGTGGCCTGCATGGGAAGGGTTTACCTCTGCTGAGTATTTGGTGTCTTGTGTCAATGTAACAATTCCATGGCAATAGCCTGTCTGCCACCAGCATTCAGTTTCCACATGCTCTTAGTGGTCCAGTTGCATGGGATACCAGAGTTTCAAAGAGCAGGCAGGYGCCTTCCTTTTCAGCTGTATCATGACTTGGTTTTGTTTTGAACCTGGCTCATGTCTTTTTTGAAACATTTAGTTTATATTTTTGCCTAARAATGTACCCATCAAACATGCCGTGTGTATCTGAACTTTGAGTTTTCATTTCCTATTTTTTCCTCATGTTTCTCTTGCGTGCCTGAAATACAGGTGTTTGTGTGGAGCTGGGATTTGGAGCTTGTACTTTGAATTCTTTAGAACCACTTTCAGGTATTGTCTTGATGACAATGTGAAAAAACATCTCTAAAAATTTGGTTATACTAATTCTTTCATGCAATACTCTATTTTTGGAAAACTGCATTGTGACTGCTTTTCAGGATCATCTGTTTCTGGACTCCCCACTAGAGGAAAAGTTACTAAATATAAAACTTATTTATATAAAACTTACTTAGTATGAGGAGTTTTGTTCCTTTCCCTACCAGTAGCATTTTTAATGCTTACCTGGATCATATTCCCTATGATAAAGGAAATTAATGGTGAAGTTTAAATTTGACTGAATTTCCATGTTAAGAAGTTGGAGTGGGAGTTAAAAGATATTATGGGAGACTGCTGAATGCAGATATGGAATCAGTTAGTGCACATCCTAACCAGACCAAGTCTGTATGATTCTGAACCCTTATTTAAGGCTTCTAGCCTTAGAGCATTCATACTCTCATTGAGTTGCATTCATCTTGAACAGGAAGAGAAGGTATAAAGCCCCTGTTAGAAGCAGAAGACTTAAAAAAAAGGGCAGGGGAGGTAGAACACTTCTAGCTAGATGTTTTCCATTGGTAAAAATGGATATGGTTGCCATGAAGCTCAAAAGGACTGTGGGGCTGAAATATCCCTCTTGTGCAGACATGAAATGTTCTAAAGTTGGTTGTGCACTTTAGGATGTAACAAATCATTTAGCATCTTTGTAGAGGTCTTCATGTTTACTCTAGCCCATGTACTAACAGTCTGCAGTAGGAGTCAAGAAGCTAGGCTTTCATCTACCAAGGGACTTAAACACATGAGTAACTTTGGAAACATTCACTTGCTTAAACCAATCATGCTAGGGTCTTCCTGCACTGGCGCTTAGAGCAGTTCCACTGAATCAGTGATTCCCACAAAAGGAAAGGTTGTGGAAGCAGAACTTCCTTGAGAGGCCAGGGAGAGTCTGAATAGGGATGGTTTTGCTCTGCAGCTTTATTATATTTTGTCTTTGTGCTGGACTTCTATTAGACTACCCTTTATAAGTGCAATTGGCTTCCATGCACTAGCTGTGTTTCTGTTGTAGTGCTTGATGGAAAGTGATATACACGGAAATTAATGGAATATTTTTTGAGTGTTTTGTTAAAAAGCCCTGAAATAAGTTTGTTTTACAAATATCAAAATGCCAGAACTGTATATGGGATAAAGAATCTCATACTTGAAATAATTCCTGTCTCAATATTTATTTCTCCTTGCTTCAGCCTTTTGTTGCATTAAATAACTATTAGGAATTTGTCTGTTCACTTGCATAGGAATGAGGCTGCATTTTGCCACAGTATGAACTCAGTCTTATGAAGGGCTCTATCTCATCAACTTCTCTTGACTCCAGCTGGATTTAACTCTGTGCAAAATCAGATGTGGTTTGACTGCAAATTAAAAATGTGATTTTTTTTTTTTAACTTTATGGGACTTGCACACTAACTAAAATACCCTCAGACAAGAGAATCTGCAATAATATTTCAATTTTCACGTAGTGGTATATCATGATGTTTTCTAACATGAAGATTTCTTTCATTGCTGAGAAGCATTTCAATTTTGATGTCTGTAATTTAAATCCTAAATGAGTGAACTAACCATTGCCTATCCTGCAAATACCACATTTTTGGCAGGAGTGCAGAGAAATCTTTTCAAATAATTGGTCTCTTATGACAAAATATTTTTTTAAAACCTGTTCATACAGGGTCCATGCAATTACATAAATAATTATTGACTTTTCAGAGACAAGCAGATTGTTGTGTCTTCCCATAGAAGCTATCTGCTGACTGGTAAGAAGGAGATAGGCAAGAACTGGCAGCTGATTTCTAGTCCAGTAGCAGAATAAGACTAAATGAAGCAAAAAATCTAGATTTCTCAAAATGAGAAATTAATTTTGCTTAAGAGGCAGGAAAAGGATGCTGTTGGGGAGAAGAGGCATCCTTAGGAACAGGATTAATTCTCTCTTGGTTTCTGGCCCTGGAAAAAAAATGAAAAGAGGTTTATCATGGACCAAAAAAACCTACTTCAAGACTGGGTATCAGTAGTGGTACAAAGACCTTCTGTTCAGCTTGTCTGGAAGGATGGAGAGGGGACATGCATTTTCCAGTGGGGCCTCTTGTCCATAATTCAGGGCCAGGCTTGAAATCTTATGCCAAAAATGTCAGCAGTTTTTAAATCCAGAGTTCTGATTTGGAATCAGATAAACTGGAATTCCTTTTGCTAACTCCTTTCAGTCAAAGTCAGAGCTGATTAATTCTTGTTCACTTCAATGAGTATCTTGGCATCTGAAAGTCTACCTGGGGAATGATTTATCTAGCAAACAGCTGACCTAGTTGTGTGAAAGCATGCTAATTAAAACAGAGGTTGATACATAATTACAAAGTAAGAGTTGCTTGCAAAGTTTAATAGGGATTTTTTTCACCTTTCATACATCCAGTTGAATTACCCGTTACAGAGAAATTTTCTGTTGCAGTTTTCCCCAGGACAGAAGTAGAACAGTGTAAATTCAGAATGACTGAACAGTGAACTGCTGTTATAAACTGGGAGGGTAAAATGTTAGTTTTCTGTGTTTTCCCTGTGTTGAGCTTCCCAGGAAGGTTCATTCCTATCTGGGAGCCTACACAGTGTGGTGGACAGGGTCACTCTTGCAGCAGGGGCAGTAGCAGGCTCAGCCCTCCTAGATGAAGTGCAATGCTGGAGCGCTGCTGCTGGATCATGGGGTGCTGGCAGGATAATACTCATGCTATGGAGATGGATAGAGCTTCCATCTCATCCATRTGTCCATCTGTTTCTGCTCTGAATCAACCCAAACTTTGCCTCAGTGCTTAGACAATCAGTGCTCTTGCAGAAGAGGGGAAAAATGTTAATGATTGCTTCCTCACTGCTGGCAATGTAGCAGCTCTGGGAATTTGTGCTTCATCTTAATGCAAGAACAGTTTCATTCTTTTTTTTTTTTTTTTCTTCCTTCCCCATTACTGATTAACAAAGCCAATCTGAACTTAAATTTCATAGACTTGATAACTTAAAAACTAATTCAAGCTCTCCAAAGTCCATGCATTTAAGTAAATAAAGTGATGAAAAGCTTGTAGAGAATATAATATATTAACTTAATCTAAAATAATTTAATATCCTATTGAAACTAAACTGTTTTCTCTTGCATTCATATTTCATTTGTAGCATAAAATAAATATGGACTATATCTGGAGAAAAAGAAGCTATTCTCTTAATGACATTAAGGTAAAATTTGCCTTGAAAACAAGTCTGTTTTTCAGATGCACACGTGTTCTCATGCAAAAAAAAAGATTTTGCCTACTGCTGTTTGTACTATTTTAGAAAATGAGATTCCTTAGAAGAAAAGCTATCTAAATTAGTCATGGCAATTTTTATGTAGAGAGCGACTTTTATATGCATATGTTCTGGAGGAATGCTGATATTGAATATAATGCAGTGATCAGTCTACCCTTTTCTGCTCTTTCCAGTCTTATCACCAGTAGAGAATGAAGTTTCAAAGTTTCCATAGTGCTCTAACACTTGATTTCCTTTATGTTAAACGTTTCTTTTTCCTGAGTCTTAGATGCATGGCCTGCAGACAGAACTGAGCATTCAGTGTACCTGTATACTCAAGGGAACTGGAAAAAAATGTAACATTGATTTTCAGTTAATACCTGACAAATCTACCTAGGGCAGTGTCTGAGAAACCATAGCACTCAAACACGTGTGAGTTTAATATTGAAATGAGTCTCATCCTAGGTTTTTTTGAGAACTTTGAAACACACTTGCAAGCTTAACTTTTATGATGCAAAACTATTTTGGATTCATTATATATTCCATTGAGGAGCCTTCTTGTGAGCTTTACCCACAAAATATTATCAGTAAATGAAAGGATACTGTTTTTCTATTGTATGGTTTGTATAATCACTGAATGTGTAGCAGATCTGTAGTTTAATTTCTGTTCTGTGCCTCTCCTGCGGTACTACTAGGTGTGTTATTCCTGATATGAGTTAGTCCATAGTCTTGTATGTGAACAGATTGATATTCTCAGGCAGAACCGCTCTTGCAATATGGCCAACTCCTGCCCTTATACTGGATTGTTCGTGCTGCCAGTAGGCCTCTTCATGAGCTGCTATGCCATAGCCCTTAGACACCGAAGTCCTGAGAAGCAGTAAGGACTGGCCCCTTTCTTCTCTTTTCCTTCATCTTGAAAAAGCCCGTTCTTAAATCTCTGACCATTACCAAGTAGCATGAATGCATTAATTTTCCAAACACTCCAGTGCTCTGAAAAGCACAAGCTGGAAATACTGGCAACAGCTCAGCCCCAGATTTGCTGCAAGTTGAACAAGAAACTAAGAATGTCAGTGTTTGGAAAATTAATGTATTGATGTCACTCTTGAATGTGAGTTTGTAAATAGAAATAACACCCAGTGTGGTCAAGAAAAAAATAGCGTCACAAAATATTGACCTTGTTTTCTTATTCAGTCAGTCAGAGAGGGAATATTAAAGCTATTGTTTGTGCAACCAAAGGATTTAGATTCCAACATACTTATTTTTAACAAAAGCTCTTAAATTATCTGAAGATGATGTTTTAGTTGATACAATGAGAATAGGAACTTGCAAGGTCCTTTTCTCTTGAATTCTCATTCTAAAATATAATGGGGAAGGGTAGCCAGCTCCTATTAGGGAGGAATTGTACTGTTGAGGAGAGAGATGCTTCTACTGAAAAGAAGAAATACTGTCCTGATAATTTATATCTGTGTTAAATGAGCCTCCAAACTCCTGGATGATTATACAAAGCTATGAATCTTTCAAGACTTAAGATTCATGATATTCATGAGTTTTGAATCATCATTTGAGAAAAAACAGGTGCCAAAAGCAAGCTAACAAAGCATAATAATAGAGGAAGGAAATAGAACACAAATGTTTAGAGCTAAAGGAGGGCTAATATGAGTGATTATGGCTAATAAGCCCTACCCTCAAGTAAAGTGCTTATAATTTGTATCACTATGTGATTTACTATATGGTCTTTGAGATAATTATACTGTAGGTTGCTAATTAAAAAATTCTGGAGATGGTAACATAGATAACAATAACATTTGGACCATAAAATACATTGTTAAATAGTCTGTGATTTTCCACTATTAAAACTCTTACTGCATCAGAACTAGTGGCTAGTGTTTCCCTTTGCACAGTGCTAGAACTGCAAAGCTCTACCTAAAGAGGTCTGCAATTAAGGTGTAAAATACTGCAGCAGAAGAGAGAATCTGCAATGAAGAATGTATTCCATAAATCATTTTCAYGTTATAGAATGTCATAATCAAGATTCTCCCTAATTTAATTGTTCTTTAATTATATTGGATTTAGGAAGGTTTTTTTACGTTTTCTTTATCCGTGCACATTCAATAGTGGCAAATTCTTTTCTATAATGTTTYTTCACTTAAGTTATATGGATTAGTTATTCCTGTGTTCTGTAAATGCAAGCAAATGGTTACAGCTGTTTACCTCAGGAGGTAGTTAAAATTCACTTTGAAGCCATATAAGCTGCTCAATTTCATTTTTCATGAGCATTTGCAGAATTACAAGTTTATTATTTGCATGTTGAATACTAAGCTTAAGCTAACAGCTTTTTCTACTAACCCTCAATATAAATGCATAGTCCCATAACTTCAGCCATTCTCCTTCATCAAATAAAGTTAGTCAAGGCTTTATTGCCATAAYTTAGTTCGGTCATATGGTAATACATGTTGGTGAATAATTTACCAGCTTTCCTGTTTCTAGTAGCTCCTTCTGAAGAGCTATGGAATATACTGGCAATGTTATAATGCCCCTGAGGAGCAGCAATATTAAATGTGACTTCCTTTCAGTATGACGAGGCATAAAAATGAGTTTTTSCTTGTTTTAACATTACTGATAATCTGATTTAAAAAAAAAAAAAAAATTGAAAATACTGTCAACTCATAATGACAGCTGGCAAAATGCCTGGGTTGTGGGTTAACTGCTCCATGTTTCCTCCCACTAGCTGGTACCCTGGCATGATATTAAGTTAGTCTTCATGGCTATRCCATTTTGCAGCACTTCTTGATGGAGCTTCTCTGTAGATTAGAGTCAATCACTATTCTCACCTTGGTGTGTGTACTTATACCATAATGTACAGATATCTTTTATCAAGAGGGCTTTTTTAAATAGAATTAAATAGACAGTGTCTTAAGCACTGAGTTGTCCTACACTGCAGCCTCAACATCAGAAAAGACAGATTCTTTAAAGACAATAGGTAAGTTTCAGCTGTGCTGTTTGTCTCAGTGTATCATCCTAGAACATATTAGAAAACAGGCTATAATTTGAATTGCTGTTCCCATATTGATTTCTTGGTCTTCTGAGAGCATATAGCAGAGAGAAAGGGGAAAGAGTAAATTCAACATGTACTTGTGTAAAACCTTGGGGTGGACTGATCTATACTGTTTGTGCTTTTTACTGGGTGATAGGACCCCTTTGCTGTGAGTTTGTTCCCTCATCTGAGGGATCTCAGGAGCAGCTGCTTCCTTTCTTGGGGAGGAGTGAGATGTTAGACGAGTCCTTCCTCCTGCTTCACGGTGGCAGAGAACAGTGTGGCTGCTCCTGCATGGCTGGCAAACGACRCAAGATGGAGTTGGCCTCAGTTTATTCCCTTGTCACCCAAGYCCAAGACACAATGTCCAAAGAAGGAGAT
This sequence comes from Eudromia elegans, assembly GCA_003342815.1. Classification (NCBI taxonomy): domain Eukaryota; kingdom Metazoa; phylum Chordata; class Aves; order Tinamiformes; family Tinamidae; genus Eudromia; species Eudromia elegans. The sequence goes on along the minus strand of PTEX01000062.1, from coordinate 2,441,299 downwards.
CTAGGCAAGTGATCACTTCTGTTTCCCTTTCGTGTCTCTACAGAACGCAGGGTACATCTAGTGCCTCCGATCTCCCTCTGTAAAAAGGAGCAAGAGAGAAGTAGGCTTCTTGGTTCTCTGTGTAACTGAGYGCTAGCTTTGACTGTTGCAGTGACAGTCTAGCTTTCAATAATAGAAAATAAATCAATAGAAAATAAATCTTGTACACCTATCCAGATGCCTTGCAATGGGCTGCTTGGCTGACTGCCAGCATCCCAGCAGCTTGTCTCTCCCCAGGGAGTGTGCTGACAAACTGACAGACGTGAGCCTCATTCTCTGTGCGAGTCCCCTTCATTAGAGCAGAAAGGAAGAGAGCGGTCAACAAGTCTCCTTGTTGAATTCACAGCTGAGTTTGGGAATGGGACAGGTTACCTGGGGTTGACGTGGCAATCTTGGACACTGCTGRTGGGCACCCACATCCTAAATAGCTACAGGAGAAATTAAATGTTCCCATGGTACAGTATGGCTAGTATTTCTTCTCTGAGTCTGGAATTGAATAATCATTCACCCTGCAGCCCACACCTGAGATAAAAACCACTACCTCTTTAGTCTGATCTGAGCCTTTTTGAGGAAAATAAAGGGCTAGGACCAAAATGAAGAACAATGAATATAACAGTGAGTACTTAATAGTAGCTAGCACAACATCTGTATTCACTAATAACTTGCAGGGAACAGCTCTAAGAATGCATTTTACTCTATACATAAACAGCAGTTACTAGATTAATAATATTGTGTAATTTTTCTTGCTTTTGTGAGACCACTTGAGTTCATTTTTACCTGTATGGTAGATAGGCTTTCTYTTTCTATGCTGTTTTTCCCCCTGTTTTTTTCCTCTTTGCAGGATCTTACTGAAATACATCCAGCCTGCTTTTCCAAGGCATTGTTAAGCARTTAAACAATAGTGGAGGAAGGGTGGTGGAAAGAGTAGAAAAATAGATTATTTCGTCCTTCTGGATGTTGCCTAGCTTTTTTCTTTCTCCATTCCATTTGCTTTCCCAAGGCTCCCGTGCCAGTTATAACACTTTGGAGCTGGATTTGCCTGCAGTACCATGGGAGAACTAGACAGTTGAGAGCTGCTTGGTAGCCCTTCCTGGGGACATCTCTCCCCAGCTGGCTGCAAAGCTGGGCTGGCCAGCCTTGCTCCCAAGGAGCTCCCTTCTTTGGGAAAGAGTAGGGGGAAGGTATGTGAACGCTACTCATCTTCCAAGATAATTACCTGTTGGCTCCTATTTTCTTTCTTTTGCTCATAAGCTGTACAACATGGTTTGAATCAGCCTAGCATAAACACAGAAAAAACTCTTGTCTTTTTTTTTTTCCCACAGCCTTCCTTTCCAGAACTGCTTTCAGTCTCCAATTTTCTGTCTTTAATATTTTGTAATGAATTTTCTTCCAGGCTTCTTTCCAAGGTAACCAAAGGGAATAGTAGGGCCAATCAAAAAGATTCTTTTCTGAAAGACYTCAATGATTTTGATTTTTAAAATGAAAGCCTAAGATTGTCTTTCAGTGGAAAAAAAGGATTTTCTTAAATGAAAAGCAGACATTGTTATAGAAACTTTATTTTAATCAAAATCTCAATTTCCCGCTGAAAAAGTTATTATGTAACATATCTGACAAGTAAACATAGGYAGAAAGAAAATGCTTTTTCTTGTGACAGCAGTGTTTTGCTGTTTACCTTTTGTAGTCTCTCACACTTGGTGTGAGAAAAGATAAACAGTGTTTCCAGTTATGTTACATTTTGGTAACCATAATTTTTTTCCTCTTCTGTAGTTTAAGCTATAATTGAAATAATGCTAATAGACTGYCATTACAAAYTATTGGAACAATTAAAAAACAGGGTACCACAGCTCATAACTGACTTTGAATTGGAAATCATTTTAGGTGTTTTAGGAAAGTGTCATTGCTTTTTGAGACACTMGAAGACTCTCAAGTCTTTATAAAAGGAAAGCATTTTTTAATTTGAAACTTCTCTTAACCATTGTAATTTTCTGCTCATTCACAGCACTGATGTTCTGAGTGTGGTCATTTAAATTGTTATGGCCTCTGTTTCTAAGACACCTGACACTGCAGACTCATCTGTGCTCCTGTGTGTAGGCATGCCCTTCACAGACCATGTCTCTGTCCTTCAGGCTTTCTGCAATCATATACAAAAGTCTGTGTAAAGAATTCACATTTCAGTCATGTCAGAATTTAGCTTTTGTGCAGCTTTTAATCTCCTCTTCCTTTAATTCAATTTTGTACACAGTTATTGGCATCACTATTTTGCTCAGTCTTTCGTTAACAGTATATTTCGCTATTCATGATCTGAGATGGAAGAGTGCTGGAATCTGGTAAATACTGGCTGCCTTCCTCACTATCTCAGGCAAATCATCAGTTCATAGAGCAATACTTAATCTGCATTGGACTTTATATGAAAATGATCATTTTGCAGGGAATTATTCCATTAAAAATAAWTACAAACTAATGCTATTTTGACTCTAATGCTGAACCATTTAAGCAATTCATTCTGCCAAGCATTTTTTCTAATAAGAACATATTGTCATTTACTACTTGGGAAACAGTATTGGTATGTGACAGGTAATAAACAGAGGCAATTATTTTAGTGACAGATCTTTTTACCATAAACTGTATGTAGTTCTTCTCTTTTGTCAGTAGACCCTACTGTATTTTTAGCTCCTGTCAGGCTTTGCAGAGAATCCATCTAATTTTTGTTTGTACTGCTGAATAGGGTTCTTYGTCACGAATATTACTATATTCATGCTACCTGGGTCACTCTTGAGTAGAATTGTGCACTGAATCTATAGTGTCCCTTGAGAAAATCTGAACTCATAGACATAATGAATAAAAATTYTGAAGTGTAAATCATATTCCAACTCTGATCTTTTTATCTGTTTTGCTTATTTTCTTCTGTTTTCCTTATCTGTAGTCAGATATTTAACTATTTATCCCCAAAAACCTAAACAAGGGAAAGAAAAATCACTCTTTGGTTTGAATTGAGTRTATGTACATATTGAGCAGTGTGATAATAAAGTAGATTAGAATAGATTGTAATCATACTATGTGACAGGACTGTGTAATGACTCATTTGATTTAGTGTTTGCTTCTCTGCCTTCTGTTACCAGAGTTGACTGGTTAGAAAATACTGCGAGCTCATGGGCAGCCCTACTGCTTCCTTGAACTTGAATTGATTTTCCTTCCATGTATGTCATTGCACAAGATAGGTTTTGAGTTTTATGCAAAGGATTTTTGGTAGGCATCTTAAAGCAAAGGAGAAAAAAAGGCATTAATGTGCTCTGTTTTTTTTCCCCCCCTTACGCTGTGCTGCTGATGTATAGGGAGTTGGGTATAACTTGCAGGCTATCTGAGCAAGAATCTTAAATTAATAGGTCTTTGTTATAGTAGATAGAAAATTCAGAAATTTAGTCGCTGCCATCCATTATGCCAGTCCCAACCATCCTCACATGGATTAAGGTGTTACTGAATTTTGTGACTGGGGAAAGGGAGCTCCATTCCCGCACACAGTTTTCTTGCCCCTCTTGCTCAGGTTACATGCTGGCTGGTAAGGCAGTGAGTGTCTTCCCAGTCTGTGACCATGTGCACCATCAGAGCGTTGGAAGGACAGGGGTACAAAGCCAAAAATGCTTTTTGGATTGCCTTTGTAACAGTTCAGCTACTCTCTGCTTTTCAAAGAAGGTGAAGCAGCAAGCTGCTAAAGAGTTAGTAAATGGCAGAATGAATACTCTGTACTGGAGTAGGATGGAAATGGAGGCTCCTGCTGATGTACAAGGACAGAAGATAGTCATCCATACGATGCCTTGGGCTCCTTGTTTGTATGTTTATATTAGAAAAGAGATTTCTGGAAATACAGAGTCAGCATCAGAAAAAAGTCTGAAGCAGCAAAAGCATTAGTTTTCTCATTAAATGCTGGTTGCTGATAACGCGAGGCTGACCTATATATGTCTTAAGAAGAGGGAATTTCTAGAATGCCTAGGGAAATCAGCCATAGCTGAATTTTCTTTAGATTTCAGAAATTGTTAATCATTTCCTGCCTTAAAGTTTTGTGATGTGGATTGAGTTTGGACCATGCTGTTGGCTGGCTGGCTGAATGGGCGCTCCCGGATGTGGCAGGAGTGCAGGGGTGTCCCAGTGAAGTGGCTGGCTAACCTGTTTAGTGTGTGTGAAGTGAATAAGCCCTGGGGAGGATCTAAAATACTGAGAGTAGCACAGAGCCTTGGCACTGAGGGAGCAAGGAAAAGACAGGATCTTAAGATGTTTTGCTCTTCAGCTGCTGCTGCTTGATGAATTCCCTGCTCTGCTCCACATGGTGACTTCAGAAGTCATAGGCATATATAAGACTCCAGACCTGACCAGAGCCCAGGCATTTTTGAAGCCTCTCACTCCTGTTTTTTGCCTCTATTGTGGGCAGGCATCCCTGTTCTTCTTTTCAAAGCATGGAGCAGACACCCAGTAGAATTTGGAGCCAGACAGAAGAATGTAAAGTAAGGAGCTACAACACTGCCTGTCCAGCTTTTGACACAGTACTCTGTGTAGAGGAGGAAACCACCTGACATAAATAGTCAAAAGGCAGTTTTGCTACCCTTTGTATGAGGGCAGAACTTTACCTGTGTTATAAAAGAACATTGCACCAATTCTGAGTGTCTGCTTAAGTGATGTTTAGAAGTCTTCTGTATTCTCTGAGAAAGTGTTGTGTGTGTCTGTTGATACAATTCAAATATGAGAATCTTTGAACTTGATGCCCTATGCCTCCTGCATGACTACCTGGTTTCAGTGGAGGTGCAGACCACCTGAGCCTGCCCTCCTGCACCCAAAATTCCTGTTGAAGAATTCAGCAGCCTGAGTGAATAAATAGCTGTGTACACTGGTACTGTATAACATCAGGCTGATGGGCAATGTTGTACTGCTGCTCCTGGTCGTGTGGATGCAGAAGACAAGTTCTGATTCCAGTGATGCTAGTCCAGCAGTTTTCAAAACCAGCATATTCAAAGCAGCAGTAATAACTATGGGCAGCAGCAGAAGGATTTTAGAACAGCAATATTTTCTTGTTACATTCTCATGCCTCAGATAATGAGGAGCTTGATGCCTGCCTTTCACTGATAGCTGGCCGTCAGCTTCCTTTTATAAGAAATGATTTGCTGACGAAAGCGAAGCTGCAAAGTGTTGAATGTGTTATTATCTAATTTCATGTGATGACAGACAAAAAACAATCTCTGTCCTTGGATAATAACTAAATTTTGATTTACTGATAGTTGTTTTATCTTCATCCAAGTCATAATTTATTGATGGAGATAGTTCAGCCTGTTATAAATATGATTTGTTGAAGTTTCTGTAAACTATACCTAGTCTGCCTACACATAAAGCATTCACTAGAGTAGCTGCATTTTCTTGTATGATATCCTAATAATCTTTAAATAATTACCAATGAATAGAGATTCATTGCTAAGTATGCAATGAGTAGAGAAATGCTAAATATGCAGGGTAAGAGTACAAAAGAAATGCATGGTTGAAAGTGTGATACTTTAAAGTCACTATAATATATAATCACTATATTATGTTAATAAAATAATCTGCAGACTAGATACTGTAAATGGTGCCACAAGAAAGGATAGACTAGCTCACAAGTTAGTATACAATTCCTGCTTCAAACTGTCTAGGAATGCTCGCATGCAGGGGATGCACGAATCCCATATTGTTAAATGTAAATCTTCTGTTGAAGGTGTTGGTAGGGTAGCAAATCTGTGTGCAGAAGCCCGGGCTGACAGAAGGCAGGGCTGCAGGAAGGGAGGCGTGCTGGGTGTGGAAAGGTGGCCTGGCCTGGCACGCTGCTGTGCAAGCCCCCCTGGTGCTCTGCAGCAGGCTGGGGCTGCTCCTGCGGAAGCAGCATGGAGCTCTTCCAGTGGGAGTGCAGAGCTCTGCTGTGAYGGGCCTGCGGGTTGGCGCTGTGATAGGCAGGAGGCAATGGTCAGTCAGGATCGCGTGGTGAAATTCCTGAGCGTTGCGTTGCATTGCATGGAGAGAGGCTGCGATTTAAAATGATGAAGGCTGGGTTGAAAAGACTCAAAGAGCCTTTGTCCTACATTCAACATGCTGTTAAACCTTGAAATTTGTTGCCAGAAAAAAAAAACTGAATGTCTGAATAGGCTTAAAAAGTAATTGGACAAGTTTGTGGAGTTCAAACCCATCAGAATTTATTTAATATAKAGATATTACCTCCAGCACAGGAAGTCCAGGAGCTGTAGCTTTCTAGAGAATAGAAGATATTTTGGCCAAATGTATATACATGCCTGCTCTGCCCTGTTCTCTCCCTTATACACTGCTTACAGACYTGTTCCAGCCTTTTGGGATTAGAGGGACCTTTAATCTCACCTTCTCTAGCTATTTAGATGCTCTAAAGCAATAAGGTAATGCCACAGGTAATTTTCTGTGTGCACCTTTGTGCATAAGATGAAATCCCTGAGTTGGTGAAGCAATTGATTCAGTAAGAGGTGGCCTTGTGGGCCTACTTGAGTCCCAGCTTATGCATATAAACGAGCTTACCCTGAACCCCATGTTCAATATTAAGAGACTTCTGTTTTCTGAGTCTGCTACAAGAGAAATTGAATAAATTGGTGTCCAATACAAAAAAAGAAGCAAAACTTACTGAAGTGGAGATACTGGATTMATCTGCCTCCTTAAAGTAATGTTATTTTAAATTCTTTACAACTGCTTCAGATTGAAACTACAGGTTTGTCTATTACATTGAATTCAGAGGCAGAGAAGGAAGCAGAATTCAGAATTCTTTGACTTATAACRTGTAAAATTATTTCCTTCCTCTGAAAGGAAGATGAAGGTGAAAGGAAAATGCTTTTGTTAGTAGTTACTCTTAAATAAATCCTAAAATGTTCATCATTAATGAAAACCAACAAATATCTATCCTAGCTCTGTTACAGTGAAAAAATGTTTTTGGAAGTAAATGTTTCTCATGAAAACGGGCGAGAGTTTTTGCTTTCACCTTTACTTTTTATGACTTGAGGCAGCTGCCAGGTCGCTCACAAGTAGCTCAAAGCTGCTGAAGTTTGAAGGCTGAGAGATACAGGCTATATCAGTGCCTTCCTATGTCAGCACCAAACCTGATCACAACCCGTTGTGCAAATTTTGTACAATTATATCAATTCAGAAAAGAGCTTTCAGAGGAGCTACTATTTTATAGTAACTTTTGGGATGATTATCCTCCCTAATTGTTAGCTAATCTCTCTGGAGAGTGGATTTTAATGGATGCCTATCTGATAGCATAATGTCTCGCAGGAGAACCCAAAAGCATTAGCCTTAGGGGATGGTGGAAGTACCACAGGAGGGAAAAGGAATTTATCCAGAAAAGGCACATATGGTGGAAATATCACCTCACTCTGGAACACTGTCACTCATACTTCATATGTCTACAAGATTACCTGTAGTGCATAAAATCAGCTAATTTTGAGGCAGCAATAGCCCTATTCTGGGAAAGATGCTGCATATTTTTCTCTTCCTTTTGGCACATTTAAATGCCAAGTAAAATTGTCTCCTTTTCTACAGAAATGTGTGCCACAAAACATACATACTAGATCATTTTTTTTTTCTCTTCTGCAGTATTAAAGTGGAATAATTTCAGTAGGACTAAATGAGAGTAGCATATTGCCCAAAAGAGCAAGCAGATAGAAAGACTGCAGCTTTTAAGAAAGGGGCTATTACAAAAGGAAGAGTTTGATTTAAGCAGCAAGTTTTTTGATTGTGTCTATGTGATAGAATGAAAGAAACCCAAAGAGCATATTTTACCCTCTGCTCTTTAGGACAAATGAATGCCATTAAATTACATGGCAGAGCGGGGGAGGCGGCGTCATTGGTTGCTTGCACTACATCAGTTCAGCGAAAGGAGCCCCTGGTCACAGAAAAGGAGAACTTCATGTACGTCTTCTCTAAGTTTGACTGTTTGATGCCTGTTTCTACAGGAACAAGAGCAGATGAAGGGGCAACTTTTGCCTGTCAGGTGATTTGCTGAAACTCTAGCCTAGCTAACTGGCTTCAAGCTCCATCTGGACCGTTCAGATCCAGGTGTTCACTGGGTGGCTCAGTTGGAAATGGTTTCAACTTGTGGGAAGGAGAAAAGGAGAGCTACATCAGTTTTAAAGAAGACTGAAATATTTTTCAGTAGCATTTCTTCAGATCTTGTGTTTATCAGGGTAACCTAAGGATAAAACAATTTATTTACCAAAAGTAATACAATGATGACAGGCAAACCTGTCCTGATCAGGTGACTGAATGCTCTTGGATGTCCTTCCCTCTTCCATAATGCCTAAGAAGGAAGGAGATCAGTTGCTGTGGGTGTTGATGCAGATCACTTGCCCAAAGATGCTTAGCTGAGTTAAAAGGGCACCTCATAGGTATGGAATCAAAAGGTCTGGGCAGACCTTTTCTTTTGTTACCCACCTCAACTCTAGTACTGATCCTTGAATTTATTGCCATAGCACAGAGCACTTTATTTGTAAAATTTATCTTTCTGGCCTAAAATCTTCATCTTTTCTATTCCCCTAYTGTGCCTTGAAGCTCTGCCACAAAACAAAACTCCTTATCTTCTTGTGAACCTAATCCTTTTGCCTTGACCAAAGAGCATCCCCAGCCAAGCTTCTCCATTCCTTCTAAGCTCCACAACCCTGCCGGTCACTGGYCTTTTCCCCTTGTTCCTGCTGCTGCAAGTACCTGTTGTGACTGGTACGTTGGCATCTCTAACTTAGCCCATTTCCTCTCCATTCTCACTCATGCTTGGCTGACAGAAGGGGATGGGGAGAGGAGAAGTTAGGATCTCAAATGTGAGGCGCAAGTTGTATTTCCAGTAATCCTTCCAAACACAGCTCCTGTATCGTAAAAGTAGGACATATTAAAAAAAAAAATGTATCACAGCTCTGACACAGTTCATTTCTTTTTATAGCCTTTACTTGAAACTCTGCGTGTGAAAGGGAGAGTTTTTAGACTGGTGCCACACTGTGATAGGACCGAGCTTAATGTTGCGTAGTAGAACTACGCTGACCTAATTTATGGGAGCTGGGTGTTTGGGGATACATTCGCAGGACATGCTCTTCTCTCTGTTTGTGTTCCGCTGCCGAGAACGGCGCACATGAGCGGTTGGCTATTTGAGGTGCCAGGAAAAGAGTGCAGAATAGAAATCAATAGATGAGAAGCASTTTTTCCTCTTTCCCAGTAATTCACTCTTAGCATGTTCTTCAGATTTGCCAATGTCCAACTTTTCCTCCTTCTTCTTACAACCCTCCAAAGTTAAGCATCTCTCAGAAAAAGGGATAAAAGTCTATGTCTTTAACTACTGTTTTTTTATTATACATGACACAATAAGTGAGTATAAAATAAGACTTYAGGCTTGTCTTATTTCCCTTAAAACAGTATTTTGATCTGGTGTAATTTTTCAGGTGTGYAGCCTTTGGAGGGCTCAGCAGAGATTTTCAGCAAGGAGCCACAAACCAGTCATGACCTGACGTGGCACGCTGCTCATCTGAATAAAATACCTGCCAACGTACATTAGGGCTGAAGTACTTCTGAGTTGCTAGGTGCTGGTGTTCAGCTTTAGCAGAGTGTGTATAAAGTGTTTTGAGATCAGAAGCAATAGGGACACAGCTCTGCCTTTATAGCCTATATCTCCTTTACCACATCCCTTTTAAAACTGCTTCAGTCAAATTTTAAAAATATACTGACAGCACTAACTAGGGTCCTATTTCTTATATCAGCAATTATAAAAATCAATTTAGCTCTGTGTTAGTAATTTAGAAAAAGTGTTTTCAAACTCTGATAGACTATCCTCCTACTCTAGGTTTTGTTCTTTAAGGTTGGACCATGCAAGCAGACTATTTTTAAACGGGGTGAGCTTGATCTCAGAGATCAAGCTCTATACGTGGCTATAAATGAGTCCTGGACCTTTTAACAATTTATTCATACAGCTGCATTTCAAATGTTACCTGCATAAAGCTTTTTTTAATCACTAAACCAGTTTCATGATATTGGGGAAAAAAAAGTTTCACATTTTGAGCAGGATTGTTTTGAAAATGCAAGATCAGCAAGATCCTTCAAGGGGAGGGTGTAGAGAAGAAGGGTGAGAACTATGTGGTCTACTGACTCAAGCCACCTCCCTACTTTCTGAAGGTTAAACCTGACCTTAGTGACAACCAGGAAGGGAAGTACCCAGGARTGACCCATAAAGTGCATCAGGAAATGAGGCAGAGCTAAAAGCCTTGCCATCTGAAGAGGCTGCCCTGACTATTGTGCTTTTTATGAGGAATATAGTGATGAGTTTCAAAACTCCTGCTSTGGAAACTGGCTAAAACATCTGTGGAGGAACAGAAGATGCTGACTTTTTGCAAACAAAAAGTAACTCTTTAGTGACATCCTAAGGTGTCTATGGTAAGGAAAGAGGAAGGGTAGATGTCACACACTTTCTTGTGACTTTGCCTAGATAGGAGCCTGGTGGTAGCTTCATCTCGAGGGATGTCTGCTAAGCCTTGTAATCTCCTCTGCTGCATGTAGATGCAATGCACTAAAGCCATACCAAGAATACCTGAAGTGTCTGCAAGCTTTGTGACTTGAGAAGGCTTCAGCCTGTGGCAGAGAGCTTGCATACTTGCTTTGGAGGCTGCAAAGTAGCCAGTAAAATGAAGGCCCACTTGCTGGCCCCCTTGGCTGCCTTCAGTCCGAGCAAGAGGATGAGCCCTATGAAATTGCAGTCAGATGCTGTGTTTCCAAGCAGCAGCAGGAGAGCAGGGTATGTGAGCTAAATGTGTTCTGTGAAGGTAGGGAATTCCTTTTTGAAAGGATATAGTGTTTTAGATGCCTCTGCCCAGCCTCAGCATTTAAAGAAATTTACCATCCCAAATCCCTTAATTCTTTTTGGTAGTAGAAGCTGGTGGTCATCTATCAGAGCTCARCACTAGGTGCTTCCACTTGCAGAAGTGCAGATATGGACACCAAGACCAAAAATTATCCACTAGGCAGTACAAAGATTAGAAGAACAGTTCAGGCTGTGTACCTTGGAAATGTGGTGACAATTTACCCCTTTAATCTCCTTTTACCTTTCAGCAATTGTGATACTGGTTAGGTCAAACTTCAGTGGAGAAACACAGATGCAGTACCTGACCTGAAAATATCAGCATAAATAAAGAACATACCTAAAAAAAGGCACCAGTGCTCTGACTTCCCCTTTTTACCTGTTTTCCTTTGACAAGTCAGCATTTGATTCTCTTTAAACAGGAAGCCCTGCTGTGATGATGTTGGAGTTCTGTTTGCACTGGTGATTCTTCCCTTTTGTTTAAATGTCAATTGTTTGGGACTTGCAAGGCATAAAGATATAAAACAGTCCTAGAAAGGCCGTCATCCCTAGATCTCAAGAGGGAAAATGTGTGGGAAGAAAGGCAAAGATGTATTTCAAAGCCACTATAATCCTGTCAGTGTCACAGGTAGAAATCTGTATATTTTGGTTCACTTGGAACCACACCACATGTGAAAACTGCCTATGTGCACCRAAAGGGGCAAACCGTGTTCTGTGTAACAGAACAAAATAGAAAGCAGAACCTGGAGTCGAAGCTCAGAGTCATGCAAGACACCTGGYGCTCGGGAAGCAATGAGTGGCCTAGACTGCCTCATATTGCTGCCTTGTTCCATCAGGTAGCTCTCTCTTTCTACTGCTTTATAGGTGTTGAATTATGKTTTTTTTGCATAGTGATTTTCAGTCATTGTCAGTACGGAGTTTTTTTGTGTGTGAATCAAGTAAGAATTGTGCAGTCAGAATTTCAAATAGTATCAAGTAACAGTATCAAGGTGGTATGTCTTGCATCCCATATATACAAGTCTTGCAGAAGTACAGGAGGTTTCTGGCAGTTGGATTTTTTTTATGATTTTGAGCAGCTATGCCTTACTGTAGGAAAATCAGAGAAGCCAGCAATGAGCTGTAACATATGTGTGTAACTCAGAGATAATAAAGTGCATTAAGAGCTTGTCAGGAAAATCAAAGGTAATAAGCACAAAGATTAGAAGAAGTTATTGCCTGATCGATCTCATTGCTGGAAGAAGAATTTTTGAGAGATTAACTAGAGATCTGTAGTTTTGGCCGGGGGTCGGAGCAGCTGCTCTCCAGAGGTTGCTTCCAAGGCAAGCTGTTCTGTGATTCCGTAGTGTCTCCGCACATTCCTGATAAACTGTTGTGGTTTCCAACTAACTAAAGAGTCAGAAAGCTGGCTTCCTATGGTGTTTTAAAGCAGCRTTCATAGCACAGTCTGAACAAGTTAAAAGAGAAGGATCAATGCATGTGATTGATAAAACTGCAGACTTTGTTTTAGCATGTACATCAGCTTAGGCTTTTATATAGCTATTGGTGCATCTCAGTTTACCTCCTGGTAGTCAATTACACACAAAGCTTGGATAGCAGTGCTGGTTTTCTCCTTCATGTTGCCCTGTCTCTCTATAACAATTCTCTCTAATTTTACACAGTGCTTAAACTTTAGGCCTTTGGAGTTGAGACTCCACTTTGTTCATATATATATATTATATATAAAATATTTATGTTTCTATATGTGTGGATATATATGCAGGTAGGTGTATGTATATACAAATACATTTTTATATATAGAACTGAGTATATTTTTACTTATATATAAAAATATTGTACTGTTTTGTGGGTGGGTGTGCTCTAATAGTTCAGCAAAGTAAATAAAAAATAAGAGCAGTAGTGTGTCAGGCTGGCCATAAGGAAGCAGGTCAGAAATACTTTGCCTTTAGAGCTCTATAGGGTCCTGTGTTATTTCTGTTCTATGTTCACAGCAGCTACATCTGCACTGTCAGTTTAGGTTGGGGCTTGACTGTAGCAGTTGGGAACACTAGACTGGATGAGACTTGCTGCCGACACATCTGCCCTCCTGTTGTAGAAGAATGGGGAGTTTCCTTCATGCCAGAAAGTTCAGACACAGGAGCTCTAGCTCCGTAAAAATGGGTGACCCTCCGAGTGGTCAGGTAGTGTCCACTGGCAGTCTTTCCTACGTGTTTAACCTTAACTCTCCTCTATATCTCATAGTGTCCCTGTGGTCTGACACCACTATTTTCTGTATTTTTTTTGCTTTAGAGTCTCTAAAATCATTTTGGAGCTATTTTGCAGCCCATGTGATAGGAGGTTTTAGCATGAGCCTGTGATATGCCCTGAGATGTGGCATGGAGGGTATGTTTAATGGTGTAGTGATAGCAAAATGTTGGAGGATGTTGAGGGAACCCCGTCCKTCTGTCAGGGTTCAGCCTGTCAGTCCTGTCCCTACCGTCTGTTGGGAGCAGTCTGCTCTCACGGGCAGCACGGTGTGCCTGTGGTGGTGGCACAGGCTGAAGCAGTGCCAGCGAGGATGCTAATTAAGCGATGTGGACTATCAGCAGCACCCTGCTCTGCTTCGCTTTCTAGTCTTGCTTTATTTAGCAAAACAATYGCCATCAAAGGGACTCCCTGCCTGTTCCTGCAGATAGTGTGGAAGCCTTTGGGTTCAGCCATCTGGCAGCTGAGCCCACACAGACCTTGCCACTGGCTGTAAACATGGACCATATGATGCTCTGCAGCCTCATTGGCCTGTCTCTAGCAGAGGGCTAGTAATGATCTTGTTCTTTTATTAAAGGCATTGATATCTTTGGAAGAAAAGGCTCAGCATAAGTTTAAGAAAAAAAATTAGGTCTAAGAGACCACCAAATCTTAAGAGAAACAAGGATCATCTAGGTAAAGAGACGGATGGAAAAAATGTGGTGCATGGGGTTGAAATACAGAACACACAGTTAAAATCAATGCTGATGTAGGATTCTTACAGGATCTTCATCGTTTTTCCACAGTATTATTTCCATAATTAAAGTGGAAGTTTCACCGAACACTTCAGTTTTGCATTTAATAAGGTTAGTAGAGTTTTCTTACAGGAAAAGACTGCTGGGTTTAATAAATTAATCTGGTGGAATTAAGCTTTTTGCTGAGCTTTATCTGAAAAAAAAACTATAAAAAATGATAAAGCAAAAATTTATATTTTAATTATAAAAACCCTACAGTCTTCAGCTTTCATTATAAAGCATCCCCATAATCTTAGGTATGAAATCTTATTAATTTCTTTGATTGCCTCTTAAAAGTAATGACGTAATTATCTCAAATTGTGATATTCATGTTAATATTTTCTTTTTATAGCCCTATTTTGTGGTTTAATTTCCAAATAATCAGCTAGCAGTTACATTGGTTAAGCCTCAATAATGCATGCAAACACAAGAAATTCCTGTGTGGTTCTACACACRCAGAGATAGGTCTCCACATTCAGGAAATGCTCATCCAGTTTTTCTTAGTCCTTCCCAGTTTCAAATGAASGCCCACAGGGTGTCAGGAAATCATTAGCTCCTCTGCTAGAGAGAAAGAAGATAAGATTACAAAGTGTGAAATTTGTAATACTGTATTTCCTTTTGCAACATTGGATTTTTATGCAAAAACAAGGAATTCATCTTGCTAACAAATAGATGTGTCCTGAGGGTCTACAGAAACCTGGCAAGACATGGACTGTGAGAGCAGATAAGCTCAATAATTAATGGCAAAGGCTTTGTATCCCGTAAGAGAAATCCGAGTATGAAATACTGCATTTTGAATCAAAGGCAACCTTCCTGGGGAAGGACATTCACACTGCCCAGTCCTACTGGCACTGCCAAAAGCAGCAGATGTGTCGTGCTGTGGTGACAGGAAAGACATTTTGCAGCTGTACAGGCCCACACCACCATGGCTGCATCCTGCACAGTCTTAAAGTACTTGTGTCTTGGCATAGCCACCTATGGGGCTGTTTCTGTGCATACCTGCACATCATTGCTTCCACGTGTGAAATCTTCTCTGTGGAGCTCCCAGTCAGCTCATTTCTGTCATCAGAAAGGCCACGGAAGGGGGCATAGACAAGGCACCCTTGATAAAGCAACAGGGTTCACCGGCAGCCACATCATGTCTCCAAGGGGCCTTTGGCTTTTGGTGCCTCTGGGCCTGTCAGAACAAGGGAYTGTTGGGAGGAACCTGAGCTAGTTTAAGCTAGGATTGACACAGGCACAAGGAGTCAGCCTGAAGGGAACTTTGCCACAGCCAAGTGCCACAGTATTGCTAGCCCAGACTAACCAAAACTAACCAACCAAAAGCTATCGTAGTTATTGCTATACCATTGTGCAGTTGTGTTACAGTTTAGTTGTGCACTCAGGACGAGGGTATCTGTGGACTGTTGTCTTTGAGCTTGGGAACCTGCAATACATTGAATTACATTTTCTGTAGACACACAGCATCTGTGTGGATGCTTTGAGTGAGTCACCAATGCAAGAGTGTGAATGGGAAGAGATCCTTCCACATGCAGTGGGCAGCAGTGATTTAAATCCAGCAGAAATGAATTCACATTTCCACAAGCTTAGCTACTGGAGCAGTCCTCACAACCCATCACAGAAGGATATATCCTCTTTAGCTTGTACTTTTGGGTTCAATTTGGTGAGTAATGCTGCTGCCTTCCTCCACTGTGAAATGCTTGGTCTGATCCAGCATGAAATCTAGGTACTCCAGCTGTTTCCCTTACCTTAAATAAAAGAAAAAGTCACAGTGCAAGCAATAAACTTTTGAGTACAAAGAGCTATAAATTGTGAGGATAGCCATGGGATAGGATCTCTGTTTTTTCTTTGCARCSTTGAAGGGATAGAAAGAATAWGGCCCTGTACMTGTTTAACTATAGTTCCTATTGTTKAAAATAYTATGYTTACATGAAATTKCAGGGTTCCTTGGTTAYTGTGTRCATAASAGTTCTTCAGTACTTCAGAACTTTAGTTCTGCCAATTCAGCTCCCAGTCGGAAAGAGAAATTGTGGTCTGTTTCTTTTAGGCAGTACCAAGCAAAAAAAATTAGAATGATTTTTTCCAAACTGAATTGTTCCTCCCTGATAAGATATGTTACTCCACAGTCTTTAGTTCCCATAGCTTGATGCTCTCATCTTGGCAAAAGGGCTCAGTGAAGTCTGAGAAGAGAATGGTTATAGCCCCAACAGCATTTATTTCATATATCCCCATCTGAAATGAGCTTATGAGGAGTACATATGCTTTATTCATCCCACGTACTGTTTGGAAATAATAGTATATCCATTACTTCTCATACTTTACCTGTAGGAAGCTGTTTACATACATTGCATTTAGGTGAAAAGAGTAATTCAGAATAATTTACAAACACAGGATCACTTGCTTGAGAACATGACCTGAACTTTGAGGCTCAAAGTATCAGAGGAATTTCTCCTCCAAGTTCCTCAGTTTCCCTGGACAACACAGTCCTTTGTRCATACAAGTGATCTGGCTCTTCATTTCCCCTAGTTTCATTTTAACACGCTTCTCTCACTGCCCMGACTTAGCAAGAAAGGAAGCATCTTCAAATCAGTTAAGTCTTTAGTAGCTCTGTTCTTTGCCCTTCCTTGCTGCTTGAAGTGGCTGTTCATTCTCTGACTTCCACATGTCCCAGAGGTACAGTTTTAACAGCTGTGTATTACCTGACTAGCCTCATATTTTCTTTTAAAATAAAATTCAATTCAATATTTTTACAAGGGGAAGATGAAAAATGAAAAATGTTATTGACTGAATAAATAATCATTTACAATGCAGCATTAAAAATAYAGCCTTTGTCTTCAACAACATTGACCCTGCATGGATTTACATAYATAATGACAGCACCAGGTAAATAACTTAGGATTCAAAGACAAAATTCATCCCTTAAAATCATTGCCTACATTAATACAAGAACAGTCCCTGATGTAGTTTCTGAACTATGGAGCAAGATTATACTMATCTATGAATTCACTGATCTTCCAGGGTCTGACAGATAGGATGCGGATAATCATTTTGATTCAGTTACTGCTCCTTAGTTCCAATACTGCTCTTAAYTTATTTTGCCAATATTTTGGCAAAGCCTGCATTCCCATTATGCATTTTGTATGAGACATCATTATACCAAGTACAGGGCAAGGGACAATAATTTCCAACAAATGTAGCCCCACCAAGCAGTTTTTGCAYAGCTCTGCAGTGCAATTTATATATAAATATGTAAGCATATAAATTAATTTGTCAGGCATGCCTAGCCCCTCCATTTTCATTGCTTGGATTCTCAAATGTAATTTTACTCGTGTTTATGTTGATACACTTTCTGCTCAGTCCTGTTTTGGATACACTGCGTGGAGATCACAATTCTCAGTAAAGACTTTATTCATGATSCCAGCTGAGGGGGCTCTGTACTGTACTGTCCTCTGAGGCGACTTGAAAAAGCTTTAGCAGAATAGAGGAATGCAGCTTTTCTGCCTGTGGGCTACGGCTGGCTTGTGCTCATCCAGAGGCAGAGGAAAATACTGGCGTGCCTGCATGCATCTAATTCTGTACTGTTCAGTGCCCTGCTCTCCTGCTGCCTGAGCCTGGAGACACTTGTGTTTCTGCCAGTAAAACCCACCAGGCATCAAAATGTGTCCTTCCAGGCAGGCCCAGCACTAACTAAATGCTGAGCAGCTGGGATTTGTATGGTAGGGAGGTTTCCCTTGTCTGAGCCAACCCCAGAGTCAGGCCCATGCAGGGAATAGTAGTGTGGTGCCTTTATAGTAGAAGYACCTTTATAGCAGAAGTACTCATGGCAGGGAGGAGGCAACTTAACATCTCTCTGTCTACATTTTGCTATCCTTGGCCTAAAATCTATGTGCCAGGCAAATGTCATAGCTGGCAGCCTACAAAGCTATGGTACTAAATACCTAATTATTTGTTGACTGAAATGTTGACTAGAGCAGCTTTAAGAGGAGGTCCATTGCTGCCTCAGGAGCATGCCACACTGCTGCAGGGTGGTGTCTAGCTCATTCACCTGAGAATTGAGCAGAGCTGGTTCAAATCCTTGGTCTGAATCACAGTCTGAAAGACATTGCAGCGTTACTCTCCCACCACCTACTTGCATATTCTTAAATGAGCATTTCTGCTGGTGTTTTCTGGCTTTTTATAAAACTTGTATTGATTCCATGGGAAGAGAATGGCTTGTTAATCAATTGTTAATTAAGCACCAATGAGAGATTGTGGACACAYGGATTCTGATTCCTATTTCAGCCAAAGCAGATCTATCTCTGTAGATGGAACTGGAGGAATCCTCTGCAGACACACGAGTGCAGTTGTTTGAATCTGTACATAATTCTTAAATAGAGAATAACCCTGTGATTCCACTTCCCTCAGTGGGATTTTGGGGAACTCTGAGGAACATTGCTACATCATCGCTTTTGATGAGAAAGTGGCTAATATTCCTATAGCATGAGGAATTACAGTGAGGAATTACAGTGCAGGTAGCTGTGATCACAAAGGTGCCTAAGGCCCTAAGAGGAAGGTCGGCAGGCAGGAGGCTCCGCACACTGGCTCTTGTAGATCCTGATTCCCAAGTGTCCCAGGGTGCAAATCCACCCTATGCAGATGGGTGTGATACTGAAGCAGGTGCTGACCCAAATCCTACCAGATAGCACAGTGGAAATCTATGTACTAAATGAATAGAGCTGAATTTGGCTCAAGATGATGGCTGCAGAAAAAAAAGCTCAGTAAGCTGTAAAATAAAGATACCATGAAATAGACTGAAACKTAATTTATAATTAATCATTTTACATGGGATGATGTAAAGCAGCCTTAAAAATTGGGAATCAGCCTTGCAATTGTAGCTTTAACACACACTGTCATGGTTACTTCAAAACTGTCTATATGCCACACTCTAACATGCTTAAGAGATTTGAAACCGGATTCTAATCTGAAGTTTGGGGAGTGTTTTGCTCCTTTTAAATAAAAAGGGCTATTTATGGAAAAATGAGGACATGTATCCTAAAATATTTTTGATGGAGCGCTTAGAGGCAACTATAAGTGATACAACTGACTGATGCCCATAAAAATTGGACACTCCAGTAATCCTCCCTCACGCATAAGAGTTTTGATCTTACATTTTGGATATTACTAATACTCAGACAGAAATAACTCATGGACAATATGAAAGTTCATAGTGGAGAATTAATCTGTTTTTATAGAACTGTTTAAAAATTATGGCTACTTTTCCTTGCTTGAGTAAATACTAGCTAATTCTCTTCCCTTGTCGTCTTTGCTGTGAAAATCCAAGTCCAAGTGATTTCATGGAAATTTAAAGGTTGATAGCAAGACACCACTTAAAAAAGATGAATTTCTTCACCTGATAAATATCAGAATCCATTATATTACTAACTTCAGTACTAGAGTTTTGTTATTTCCTGATTYGTAAGAGAGTACACAATGAATTTAGGAACAGAGAGAAATAGGGGGGCGGAAAAAAAAAGGCAGTTAAAATGCAGCTATGAAAAGAGTCTCTAAGTGGAAGTATCACACTTTTATTCTAGATAAGCAAGAGGGCAGCTTAGAATAAACGTGAAGTTTTCTTTACCTCTTTAAAGAGTTTAGAGAGGCTAAACCAGGACACAAGAGTTGAACATTGCTGCATACAACACAGTATACAAATTAAAGTTTTATACCTGACCAAGAAAAGGAATTTAACAGTTAACTACAGCATGCAGAATAACTGGTAAGTTGTCACGTGAACATAGCATGCTGCTATTAAGTTACACTCATTCAGATGTTCTTAATTTTTTACAAAGGCTAAGGATGGGAAAAGCTGCAAGACAACATGAGTGTGTGACATAAAACCACAACAAGGAAAAACACATTACCATCTAGCAGCCTTTCCAGAGGATCAAAATTATCTCTTGTTCTATTACCCAGGGAGAAAGCAGCAACAGTTCAAAGCCTGTGGAGTTAATAACACATTAGACATTTAAGCAGGGCCTGAAAATTAAAACATTGGCAGTTCTGTCGGTTTATGAAGTGCTCATGGAAGACCTGAGCCTACATCCCCTGCATGCTCTCAAATGCCACTTTGAAGTGCTGTGKTTTTTGAGCTCTTGCAAATGCATAATGTAAGGTAGGATCTGCAGGGAATGCATGATCAGGGAACAGACTTGGACTTTTTTCCCATCAGTATAACTTGATAAGGAGTGACTTTTTACTCAACTTCATTGACCAAACCTCACATTTCAGTGTGGTTAGAAACTTTACACTGAATCCAATTCTGCCTCCCGCCCTCCCCCAATCCATTTAGAATGCTCTGGTTTGAAGTATTTCAGGACAAGTCAAAACCAGTAACATATTTCTCCTCTTCATTCCCTTTTCTTCACAAAGCATACTTGTAGCAGAGGAAGGGTCTGAAAAGTGGGAACTTTAACCAGTGTAGCCCATTAACCAGTGGGAACTTTAACCAGTGTAGCTCCAGATAAGCTTTGTTCTTCTGACTGCCTTCTGCTCTCCATGTTCTCCACATGTAACCTCTCTCTTGTTCTGTTCTCCTCCAAGCAATATCAAAGTTTCTTGCTTCCACCTCGCATGTTACAAATCAGCTGTTTGTCTTCCTGTGGCAAAAATAGCAAACTCTGCCACTTGGACTAACCAAAAAGAGATGGGAGTGGAGGAATCCCTCCTACCATTGTCACAGACAGCCATAAACAAAGTCTCACCCTTCTGTTTCTTTGGAGTTACATAGTTAAATATTGTTGATGTCAATCAACTCCCCTTCAGTCATATTACCTGCCTTGACTTTACTGCTAGTTTTCTTTCACCATTTATGATTAAAACTATGCATTAAAAATGCATGGGTTAAAATAGACTTATGTCTCTGTCCACARCATAGTCATTTCCCCTCTCAAGTCAGCCATCTTAGACATTGGTAGGTTGTGAGAAAGAGTCTCCAGGGAAGCTACTCTTTTTTGCTTCTAGTTTTTTCCTGGCTTTGAAAGCAGCTGATRCTTCAGGGTGGATGGAGTCCAACCGCTGTTCGCACTGGAAGGCCGTGAGGAAGGCCGTCCTGTAGTTGTTATTCATCCAGCCATAGAGCAGGGGGTTAGCGAAGGTCGAGCACATGGCTATGACATGGAACACTGTGTAGATCAGTTTGTACTCTTTCAGGTCTAGCACCTGGCTGTCAATATCACTGACCAGCTGGAAGGTGTGAAAGGGCAGCCAGCTGACAGCAAACACCACGACCACACAAACCAACATCTTGGTGGTTTTCTGCCGCCGGTGGTGGTAGTGGTCGTTCCCTGCCCCAGGACTGACATGGTTCTTGAGTTTGGTCCAAATACGGATGTAGGCATAGGAGATTACTGCCAAAGGCAGCACGTACTGGATCAGAAGCATGGAGACGCTGTAGATGGTGCTGTAGTTAAGCTGTCCTTCCCCTGGCCACTTTTCAGAGCAGACCACAATCTTGAAGTCAGGAATGATCTCGATCAGCGAGTACTCGCGGAAGATGGCCAGGGGACTTGCTAACAGGGCACTGACTGCCCAGGCTACCCCTATGATCAGGAAGCTGATCCGCTTGGAAATTTTGCTTTCCAGGTGGTAGACGATGCAGCGATGACGATCCAAAGCGATCACAGTCAAAGTGACAGTGGACACGTGCACAGCAAGAGCCTGGGCGTACGGCACCAGGTGGCACAAGACGGGGCCCAGTTTCCATTCACCCAACAGCGTGTAAACTAAGGTGAAGGGCAGGCACAGCGTATTCACCAGCAGGTCAGCCACAGCCAGGTTGGCAATGAAGAAGTTAGTCACTGTGCGCATGCTTTTGAACTTGATGATCACRTGGATCACAAGGGAGTTCCCAATCACTCCCAACAGGATGATGGAGCAGTAGGCGAAGATGAGGATGATCTGCACTTCAACCAGCGTGGTGCTGTCCTTGAGTTCTGGCTTCGGGTCGAGAGCCAGTTCATTGAGGGGTGTGGTGAACCTTGGCAAGTACAGCCTGGTGAACAGCTCCATTTTCACTTCATCTGTCTGGTTTTCCTCGCCGATTGCTGCTAAGGGCCCCATCCTGGCAGCAGCCTGGTCTGATCAGCAGAGCCGTGACTGAAAAACAAACCGATACAAGAACACGCTGAGAAATCCCTCACAGAGCATCGAAGGCGAGAAGGAAGGGGCTAAAGGTAGAGCTCCTTCCTCCTCTAACCCACATTCTACACCTCAGGATTAAGGGAAGATCTGCCTTAATCTATTTAAATTTTATTGCCCTTACATTTGAAGCCCGATCCTGTAATATTTTTCAGGCATGACTCCTGATGAAAAGTGGGACAGATTTCRAAAGGATTTCAAAGACAAAGTTTGCCTAAGTAAATGCTAAAGGATTAGGATCCTGCTGGGCAGAATATCCTTTTTTACAATCCAGTGCCTAAAACTACTGCTGATTTAGCACAAAACTTCTATTAATTCCAATAGGAATTCTGTATGGCACCTTCTAGACTATTAGCACAGTAATCTTCCGGTTTTTCCATAATGAAAAGTCTTTCCTTTAAATAGTTACTAAATTCTTATGGGTTTATGCCCATCCCTAATGCTAGAGAACTAATTACTGAGGTCTTCCTCCAAGAAACTTTAAGAAAGCGCCACAAGGCAGTTCTCTGAAATTACTGTTACATTAAATTACTCAGAAAATAACTCATGGAATAATTAAAATTTAGTCATAAATAATACTTCTTTTTTGTACAACGTTTGGGCGGGGGGGGAAGGTCTCCTCAGAAGCTGCTGATCACAGATTCCTTTCTGACTGTAGTCACAGAGAAGGGCAAATCATTCTTCTACTGAGGTCAGTGAGAATTTCCCCACTGGCATCAAAATCACATTGTGTTGCCTCCCTCCCTGCACAGGCCAAGCCAAATTCTGCTCAGTTAACTTGTTCTGCCCCAAGACATCAGCAGGCTTGGGTCGCTGTACRGATGCTTTACAGTTAATTTCTGGCTTGGACTTCAGTCCTATGCAGAGTGTGTGACTATGCCCCTGCGGAGCGTCCAGCCTCCGGATGGCTATGGGAGAGTCTCCTGCTCCTGCTGAGCTGCCCCTCAAGCTGGGAATAGACTGAGTGGAAAATGGTCGGGGCACAGTGTGTTCCCTGAGAWGACACCCATGTTTGGTGCTGAGGAAGAGGCCAAAACTGAGTTATTAGCTCCACATGTCCTCCTTAAGCACAGCAAGAGTAGAAAAGAAATATCATTTCCTTGCCCTAAGGCATAACATATGGCTCAGCTGACCTCAGGCAGGTCTGCCTAAAGAAACAATCTACCTGTGGCTTTATGTGGCTTAAAAATACGTAAATATACATATTCACTTCACTATAGTTTTCCTTCCTTGTCACCACTGACAAATAAGAGTGACATTGTTTTTCACGTGCCTTTGTTACTGGCTCCTGCGTTACGAGGCAACCCGCGTTGCCTTCCAGCGGGTGTCCAAGCCGCATTCCACGCGCTGTCCCTGAGAACCCCTCCGCACCAGCCTGGTTCCTCGGAAGCGAGAGATGGGCTTAYGTGAACTGAAAGGGGATTTTCCCCCCGCTAAGGTTATGCTGCACAGTCTGTTACTGCACCGTTACCAGTGCAAGGCTGAGATGCTTAACACTGAGACATGCAACCGAGGGAGCCGTTAGCTGCTCACAGACGCTCACCCCACCGCCCTTCCTCGTGCCTTCAGACATCAGCCACTAGCCTAAACAAGGGAGTTCTTAATACACCTTCAGCCTGCTTCAGGTAAGAAATATGAGAGATCCATGACAATTTGCATGGCCAAGGCTATGTAGAACTTACACACATTTGTGCATGTGTTTTTTCCTTCACCTGTGTACCTACAACCAAGGACTAGGCTTGCAAAAGCTTAAAGACTTGAGGAGATCCCAGGACTATCAGYTGCCCCCATATCTGCTTATTTTTTCTTTGTAAATCAGGAACAGGTCATGTTTAAACATAATAGTAGAAAGGTGACAGAGAAGGGAAATTTCACAAGTTTTACCTTCTTTGCTGTGAATATAGAGAGGATGATGAATCTCAACAAAATAACGTAGCATCCATTTCTTTCTGAAAATATTTTCACCCATTTCCCTGGTCCCTGACGTTTGCCGGATTCCTACCACCAAGCGCTTGTTTAGCCAAGGCTCCTTTCATCCTGCCACTTTTGTTGTGTCTGTTGCTGCCTTGTTTGTGCTGTCGGAGGCACAGCAAGGTTCTGGAGCTCAAGCCGAGATGAGGGGGTGCAAGGGCAGGAGATGAGACGAATCGGACAAGTTTGGGTGCTCTCAGAGAGGCGTTTTAAGCGGGTACAGAAGGAGGCTCTTTCAGAGCGCTGCGTCCACACCTGCGATCCGGGCGGTACTGGGCAGGTCCCTCTCTATTCCCTCTTGCGAGGACTCCGGCTGCYGTTCGCAGCCCTCGCGCGCTGCTCGGCGCCGCGTCTCCGTCTCTCCGCGATAGCCCCACGCGGAGGGGGAGCACCGGACCGCGCCGCGCTCGCCGAGGGGGAAGCCCGCGCCGGGGGATCGAGCCCGCCGGCGGCAGGGCCAACTCCGCGCGCGCCGCCC
>PTEX01000062.1:2288245-2416497 GCA_003342815.1 Eudromia elegans | reverse complement strand
GCTGCTGGCGTCGGGGCAGGTGCCTGGGGAGGAGGGGTCTGTGCCCGGCTCGGCTGCCGCGCGCTGCCCTCGCCCTGCCCCGCTGCCTTGTTGTCCGGTCCCCCAGACTCGCTTGGGGAGCAGGATGCGGAGAGAGGCTCTCGCTGCGCAGAAGTGCCGACACCCTCGGTCGGAGGCACCGCGGCTCGCGGGGGTTTGCTCTTCCGCGTAAGGAGATGTGCTTACCGATAGGGCAGGTGTGTAAGGATAGAGGCAGCGTTTACATATCTGGTCGAAGGCAAAACAAAAGATAGCATTTTTATGCGCAAGGGGGAAAAGCTGAAATGCAGCAACAACTGCTTGTATTTGTTCAGTTCTATATTGAGCAAACTTTTAAAAGAGTCTCTTATCAGCCATCTGAATGAGGAATAACAGCTCTACTGCTGTCCTCTCGCTAAAGTCTAGGTGTGTAAATCATTCAACAGGGTGTACTCAGGGCTTTGCTGCGTGCCCGACGCCTGTGCCCTGGGTGTATCGTGCAGGGGATGCCTGTGCAGCACAGCCAGAGGGCTCAATCCACCGAGCCGCGGTGCCAGGGGACACCCGCACTAAAAGGCRCCAGAGACCTTTGGAACTGCACAGAGCCCTTTGCAGCCGTTCCCTGTGCCACGTGCTCCGGGTGTCCCTGCCTGAGCACGCAGGTCGSACTAGGTGATCTCTAGAGGTCCCTCCGAACCTCAGCCAGTCTGGCTCTGYGATTCCTTGCTTCCTCTGCGGCTACAGCAGTGACTCCTGGGCACTTCTCGTGTTGAGCCCTAGGGAAGCTGCTGTCCAGAATAGGAATGAGGCTTTATTTTCTCTTGACTAGATTTGCATTAAGGCTTCAGGTAGCTCTGAGGATCAGCAAGAGTAGCTTCCATCTGTCCTCCTTTTCATCCAAKAGACTCTGAACAAGAATCTCTTCTTTTGTCAAAAGCAATGCTCCTAGCTTTGGSTATAGCTCAGCATTATGCTCTTGCCACCGTACAGAATGTAAATGGAGTATCAACAAGGATAACTCCAGCCTTTTACAGCTGTTCTTGAAATTCAAAGCATGTCTTGAGAACCCCCCTTGATATTTACTAATTTAGGCAATCTCTTTACAAAGGGCTTTGCTCTTAGTCCTTCAGCACTTTTGAGACTAGTAATGGATACTCCCAGCTTGTGGCAAAATAGATTTCTTTGATCACTAAGCAAGGAGCCAGGAGTTTAAATTCTACCTCCGTTTATTTCCTTTCCTGAGTCAATTTCATTGTGAGACCATTATTTTTTGGTCTACCAGCAGACCTGAATGCATGGCGTAGGTTTGAATGAACAGAGCTCTTCTAAGCTGCAGGGCTATGACAGCCTGCAGTTCTTCCCCCTTCCTCTTCAAGCAGGGTAGAGTGTTCCCCCGCGTCAGGAGCGGTGCTGTTGGGCTTTACTCTGCTCACTCCTTCTGGCTCAAAATATCCTCTGGCTGCTTGAGGAGCGCGCACAGATCTTCACGGCCTCTCCAGCTCAAGTCACCTCAGGAGCCTACAGGTAATCGAAAGTCGTTCCTGGCTTTCACTTCCAGACTCCTGGAGAAAGCCAAGCTGTGCACGTTTCTGGAAGCTGTTGAGGCACAAAAGATCCCACAAGCCAGAGAAGATGCTTATTTCCTCTAGCAAGGTGATTCTGTGTTCAGGCACAACTGAAATACTTAATGGAAAAGCATTTGCAGTAAACAATAGCAATTTCTTTTGCTCATAGGAGAGCAATAAAGAAAATAGTGGTGGGCTCCATAAATGCCACCCTGAGCAAAAATAATAAAAACACCAACATCAGTGGCAGAAAGAGTTGAGCAGCAAATGGGCTGTTGTTCAATATGAGATACACTGCCGGGTCACCGCCTCCAAAGCAATCCTGAACATTTTTCTTTGTGTGGAGCTAAATGCGTATCCCATAAGATATGACAGGCCTGGAGTGACGGAATCAGAACTACATGGGTTGACAGGGACCCCAGAGGCCCTGTAGTCCCCCAGCTATGCAAAGCATGCCCAGTTAGCACAGGATGTGCAGGGTCGTGTTGCCCTTTGAATATCTCCATGCTTAGAGATTCCCTAGCCCACTCTGGGCAGCTTGTTCCAGTATTTGACGTAATAAAACAAATTTTCCCTGCACCGAGTCAAAGCGTCCCACATACCAGCTTGAATCAAGTGCCTCTGGTCTCAACAAGTACCTGTTGCAGGCAGCAGTTAGATCTCCTTGAGACCTGTCTTCTTGTCGCTGAGCAAACTTGGTTCCCTCGGCCTTTCTTTGGACATTATGTACGTCCTGTGATCATTTTACTGGTCATCCACTGGACTCACTCCAGTCTGTCAATGATTTTCTTGTACCAGGAGCTCAAAGATGTTTGAAGTAGCAAAAGGATTATTTTTTTTTAAGCTGGAATGAGTGTGCTGAGTAAAGCACGATGGCAGCCCTCCTCAGGTAGAGGGACAGGGCGGTTCCACAAGTGAGGGCATAGTTGCTTCTCTTGAACTGCTGGCTGTGCTCTCACTCTGTCCTGACCAAGGCTGCATTGTATGTAAGATGGCTTGCCTTAAGAAATGAAATACCTGAAATTTGAATCCCAGCTTCCTATTTTGGATAAGCCCAGAAATGAGCTTCAACTGTGAATATGTGTATGTCCTACACTGAACTACAATTAGCGGAGCTTAAATGTTGGGGAGAAAAATCCATTGGCTATACATGGTTTCTGCCCTTCAGTCACACTCATGGGGAAATGGCAGTGTGTAAGAAATCTGATTTACATACATTACCTATGGCAGTATCTGCTTACCCATCCTTGCTGCCAGAAAATTATCTTCTCAAAATCCCTTCAGTGGAGAGTTTTCAGGATGAAGAATAAATGCCTCTGCCAGCACCTCGGGACGTTACCAACTCTCAGGAACAAAACAATTTTTCATGTAGTTTCCATATTATTCAGATAAATTCGTGGTTCATTTCTCAGCTAGGACTTCCTAATTCTTAAAGTCAATATTATTTCTATTCTGTGTGAACATTAGTGTTATTAACACATTTCAAAGTCATCTCCTGTGGGATAAAACCCTAGTGTTTGTGAAATCAGTGAATCTAGTCACAGATTAACATACCAACAGACAAATATAAGGAATAAATATATTCCTTATATCTATGTAAGGAATCTATGTAAGGAATGAAAAGAACRTGAAAGAATCCGTTGTCTGGGCTGGCTTTTGAATGCTTTCTTCGTACTAGCCTTAAATTACACAAATAAAAAGTTGCTCTGTTGATAGCAGTATCACTGATAAAAAGTGACAGAAAGACCAGGTAAGGAAGGAGATTTGCAATTTGACCTGCAGAGTGAAGCATTTGATTTTTTATTTTCTTTAACAATGATTTTTGAGCAATGATTTTTTAGCAATGATTCTGAGCAATTAAGACAGGCTCGCATTCTGCTTTTCAAAACCCATATCCAAACTTTGAAAATGGTATTTCAAACTACAAAATCATAATTTGAGCATCATGTGAGCTATCACATAGCACGCAGATGGAACTTGCAAGAAGGAACTTGCTCAAGACTAATGAATACTAATGTTGACTAGTTGACTAGTCGACTAGTTGACTACAATCCTAGTTGACAATGTTGACTGGCTGCTACCTCCAGTTACCATTTTTGTAAATTATCAGCATTTAGTCACATACTAATTTCCTTGTGGGAAGGGAAAAAACAACGCACAAGTAAAGAGCAAATGATCCTTTGAAAAAAAGTCTGTTGTGATCTACTGTTAAGATTATTCTACAGAACTAGTTTGAAAATTTATAGATAAATTTGTTCTTTGATCTATCTGCTGGATATTTATCATGCATTTTGTTTTGAGGAACTTCAGTTATTTCATCAGGCCAGTTAGAGGTATGGGTAATGTTTTTATGAGTATTTATGGGTATTATGTCTTTCAATCTTTAATTCAAAGGGGAGCATCAAAGAAAACCATTAAGCACGCTTTTGTAATCAAAATAGTCRAGAAGTTAATATAAACAGAGATGGATATTTTTAATGAAATGGCCACTTGAAATATGCTGCTTCAAAGTACTTTTAAAATTTATTTTGTGTATTAAAWATTTATCAGAATTTTTGTGGATATTTCGAATTAGGTAATTTTCTTTTTTAAGATGCAGTCACTCAGAAGAAAAAAGTCTAATTTGCTTTTGGTGTCTAAAATAAAAATGTCATCTGAAATCGTACCCTTAAGAGTGAGAGAGGAAGAGGAACCTGAGCTTCTATCAGGTGTCATGATCTTGCAGGGATTGTAAAGGGAAGGTGTTTGTAACAGACAATTTTATACTTCCGATTGTAAAAACATGTATTTTTAAAAGGAGCACAGGATCTACTCTCATTAGCCATCAGATGATCTCTGTAGGAATATGAGAGGTGCATTTGCAAGTTTCAAAAAGACTGTATTTGGGAAAGTAGTAAAAATATATATTCCCAGAGTGTTTAGTCTCCAAAGGACTGTTTTGTTTTGAAGATTATMATTTTGTTTAGAGAAGGGCTGATAGGATGTGACAGACCTAAGATCTAGTTATTRTTACTTTTTTTTTTTTTTACATCAGATCAGATTGTACTAGTAAATAAGTATAAATAAGCCTCTGCTGAATATCTTTCAGTGCTTAAATTTGTCATAATAGAGACTGTGTCATGAACAGTGAGGCATTGGAGCAATARCAAAAAGTCATATGCTGTCCTACAGAGATATATGTGCATCTCATACCAACAAAAAGGTTTTTGGTTTTCTCTGCTTTGCTTTTCAGCACTAACATTCAGCGTTAACGTGGCGATCACTGGAAGTGATCACTGGAAGTTAGCTAGCTCTTGGTAAATGTTTTTCTCTTTTTATTGTGCAAAATAATTTTCAAGTCAGGATTGCTCTATTCAGTATTCAGTATTGCTCTATTGCCATGAAAGTGCCCAGGCTTGAAACATTAATAGTTTTTGTGTGAATCATGGAACTAGCAAAGAGTTGCTGGTCTTTGTCCATAAATTGTCTAATGCCAGATTTGCCAGAGTGGAGAATAAGGCTYGATGAACAATGAGCAAGGCAGGAGAGAAGCAGCAGCTCTCCCCTCCCATGCCCCMAGACAGGGTTCTCCTGGTTGCATTTCCTGTAAAAAGTGAATTTGAAAGAAATCCCTTACCCTGACCTTTAGAAACAGTGCTGCATACTGCTCGCTTGAGCCAAACTCTGCCAGTCCTTAGTCACACGTATGGTCCTGAGGTGAGCCAGGACTTGAGAAATGGAGCATTCGACATAATACTGACAGTTACTGACAGTCCCCTAAAAAGAAAAGGAACTGAAAGAAAAGTGATTATACCTGAAAATATGACCTCAAGAGAGAAAATCTGTCTTGGCTTTTCACATGGAGCTCACAGGGCAATGAAAGTGTACAGGATCAAAATTTCTCTTGCCTAACAACCAAGAATAGAAGTGTTTAAATAGCTGAAGAATGAAGTATCTAGCTATTTAGGTTGGTGGATATTTCAGGATCCTTTCATAAAATGTCACTCATTGTTAYTCCCTTTTGTTTTGGACTCAGTCTCACTGGCTGGACTCTACCAATCTCGCTTTTCTAAGTGCTGGAGTCAGAAGCAGCTGTGTGAGAGATCTGCCTCTTATGACTCAGGACACAGATACAAGTCTGTGAGGAATGGGAGAGGTCGGTAGGTATGTGGAGGTGTGAACCTCAGGTTGCTAACAGCACAACATCACAGCCAGTCCTAGTTAAACAATTAGTTTAGCTCATTGAGTGTAAAAACTATTCATATTACTAAAAGCTCAATTGCTTGTTTGCTCAGGCTGTGATTGAACTCAGCATCCTTTCCACATGCTGCACAGCTGAAGAATTGAGAACTGGGTTTTAAAACATGATTCTTATCAAAGCATCTAATGTGTTTGCATAAAACTGTTCCGTTAGAAGAACATTGAAATTATAAAGAGAAGTGCTCAATCCGGAAGTGACAGATTTGAAGTTGTCTGTTTAACATCAACACAGCCGTTTGTGTTTGTGTAGCTGTGATTCAGTCTTCAAGTAACTAATCACATTATTTTCCTTTAAGGTCAATGCTGCATTTGGTGCCCCAAA
The DNA here is from genome assembly GCA_003342815.1 of Eudromia elegans. NCBI lineage: Eukaryota > Metazoa > Chordata > Aves > Tinamiformes > Tinamidae > Eudromia > Eudromia elegans. The sequence continues at coordinate 2,410,353 of PTEX01000062.1, read as the reverse complement.
TTGGCTATGCTTGTACAATGAGCAAATCTTGATATTTCGTATTATTGTGAGTATATTTTTTGCAGTTTCATTCATACATTGACTCTACCAGAATGCTATCATTTCTCTGCATTCAATGTAGAAATATTAATTTTCCATTGTATTTTAATTGCTATATCTTAGCCATGACTACTAAACCTGTATTAAGATTTACTTTCCATCACTTGAAATTCATAGAGGCTGAATAAATATTTTAATTGGATTTAGAAGGACAAGCAAAACACAATTTTAACATATTTTGTTTGCATTTTTAGAAATCTTTTCCAATTTGTAAAATATCATTTTTTAAATAATTCTATATCTTTTTAAAAACAGAAACGTTTGCAATGCCCAAAATGTAATGTGAAAGGTGACACAATACCTGAGCTATTGAAAGCTTGGCATAAGACTAGATTTTGAGTTACTGAAGARTTTTTAGATATTCTTGTCTCAACAAGCACACTATGATTATTTTTAGAGCATTCATGATAGAAAATAGGTTTTCACAGATAGCTTAGAGCTTGAATACTGTACGCAGTTCAGTCCACAGTTTCCAGTATCTGGGAAAGTAGTATCTGTCTAAACAGACAGCTCTATCCACTTGCTCTGTCCTTTCTGGTACACCGTAACTGGCTAGAAACAATTMTTTTAACAATTTTGAGAAGTTATCTGTATTCTTAAAGCTTATTCAAATGGTTTTCAAGATCATGGAAGTGTGTGGAAACGTTGAATGAACTGTCCTTAGAACATAAAAGAACCGAGTGGGAAAGAGGAAAAAAAAAATTTATTTTCCTCCTCTGCATCCCCAAAGTTGCATTTTTTTAGAATGTAGAAAATGTATCATAAAATTTATGYTCTTTTGTCCTCACAGAGCACGCAGCTGACCATGCATTAGTCAAAAGTACTRTGTTTCACTTATGTTATTTTTCAAAAGCATACATTAAATACTATTTTTATGGACAAGGAACTCCCTCAGGTTGCTCATAAGCTCGGTGAAATACATTGYCATTTGACCCTTGCTCAGCCATGCTGTGCTAAGATGCAGATGACTGATATGGTTGACACCTATTCTCTGAAGAAACRCTTGGAAAAATCAATATGAACAGGGCAATCTTTCACAGATTAAATTAATTTGTTGGAAAATGGTATCCATGCATAAAGACAGCCCTTTGGACAGTGTGCAATACAGTGCTGTTTGTATAATGTGAAACACATCATATTCATTGTGAGGTTAAATCTAAGATGCAGTTAAAAAATCCAGTAATTTAAGGAATGGTGTCATCTGAAATGAAGATATGTCTTGTCACAGTTCACGTGACATTGACATGAGAGTCCAGTCAATGTGGTTGAAAGCAAATTCATTCTCGTTAATTTACAGCACCTTTTTTGGTTTTTTYCCACATTCACACAGAAATTGCAAGCTGTGCTAAGTCACATTGCTGGCTTCATTGCTGGCTTCATCAGGAGCCATTTTGTGCCTCTGTGTGGCATTTTATGAAATAATACCATTTGCAAGCATTTTGTAGCGTTAAATTCAGGGGTTTCATTTGGAAGCCTTTTTTTGGCCTTGAAAAAAAAATACTTTGATTGTTGGAGGAGTGGAGGAGAAATACTTTTCATACCTATTATTGCTTGGAATCATTTTAAAAGGAAGACGTTTKCCATTTCTTTCGTGCACTTGCTCACGGTTTTAGAACTTAGAAAGCACATCTGCTCCAGGCTAAATCCAGCAAACCTGCGCAGTCCTGTTCTTCAGCTGTAGCCCCATAACTCAAACACTAACATCCAGAAATGTCGAAAAGCTTCAAGTCCTCCGTCTTCTTCCCTGTTGATTCCCTGAYGGGAGACTTCCTATTACAGCCATCACACTTATTAGTGTGGCGATCCTTTGCTTTCCTTTTCTTGGCTGACGTCACTGTTTATGAACAAATAAAGCTTGCCAACTTCACAAGGCTGAGAAAGTATTTTAGTACTTTTGTGAAGTGTAACAGGTCTGCCTCCCACTCAGAATTGAACTGGCAGCTTTCTAAATTAACTCTTCTTTTCCTTTGTTAATTGCCCATGATTCACACTCACATTTTGCAGAGATTGATAGCATTTTAATTGCTGTGGGTATTTTAGGATGGAGGAGAGGGGATGGGAAGAGGCTTGGGAAAAGACAGGTGGGGGATTTGTCTGTTTGGGATGCTAACTCTGCTGTGACTGCGCGCAGCTCCAAGAGCAGCAGCCGGAGCACCGTCTGTGTCTGCGGCTCGTTCACACGAGCCAGGTTTGTGAGAAAGGAATGTGTCAACCTCTGCTTTTCCGGACCACCTGAAAGCAACCTTYGTGCTAGGAAGCTCAGTGAGATTCTGCAGCCGCTCTCCGACGCCGGATCTAACGGCAGCGTGCAGCSGGTGGGATGGGCACCGGCTCCGTGCAGCAAGGAGCTCTTCCTGCAGGGCTAGTTTTGCAAGTCAGAGGTTTGAAGGTTCAGCTGCTCTGTGGCGTCCCCTCGCTGCCCAGCGCGTTGCAGAATGGTCCTCTCAGCATCCTGGGAAAATGGTAAGAGATATATGAATGCTATGGATATATGAACACCCTAAAGTGGGGTGAGAGGAGTTCTGCCTGTCATTCCATGGGTGATGGTGATGTGTGAGAGATCTGTTTTGAAATCTAGTGTGTGAGTATCTGTTCAGCACCCAGAGATGTTTAAACACCTGATGTCCATTGATTTCATGCACATAAATAACATAGGATTTGGTCCTTAGTCCTTAGTAACCTCTCACCTGTTTATTAGGAAATGGTCAAGTAACTTGATTCTGTGATGAGAAGTAATTAAAAACTGTGCACCACTAATTCGTTTTCAAGAAAATCTTCATTAGCTGATTGCCTCCAAGAACTACCATCTCGGAACATGTTCCTCACGCACATTCTGAAATAGCTTAAACACACCCTTCTACACTCCTTTCTATACTTTTGTTCCAGTGAAAACATTTTCACAGCATCAAATATCCTCTACTGAGAAGCTTTGTGCTTCAAGACAGTGAGTCAATGACTCTAAGGACCAAAGTGCTTCAGCACACTCCTCGTCAGGCACGAGGAGCCCCGGCTTCAGCCTGTTGCTACAGCAGTGACTCGCTGCATGCATAACGCACCACCTCTCACCTCTTCCTATTGAATACAGTGGGCATGTGCACCTCGAACATACCCAWTTCCTGTAGCAGCCTTTATTTGGAGGTGCCTGGTTTGGTTGGGTAAGTATTTCTACAGCAGTTTTACTATGGCAATTTTGTAATAAGGTACTGATATTTAAAGCGGAAAAAATGTTACCTTTGCTGATTATGCTTGCGAACTTCTACAAAGCCTAAAGGAAAGAATAGGTCACCGTTTATAGGTGAGTAAAAATATGTTTAATATAGATAACATATTTAATTCGCTGATATTTTCCCAGCAGAATGGTGCACTAATGCTACACTGCACATTTACAAATATGATTGCGGGGACAAAGTGTATTATAACATCAAACGATTTTGAAATAATTTCCATGTCAAAGATAGTTGTTATTTTGTAAATATAAATAGAACAAGGATCTGCATTGTGTGTTTCTGTGGAAGATGCCCATTTATTCTGGAGATGTTCCATGCTAGGAACCTTCCATATTACATGAAATGAATAAACAACACGAAGCTTAATGAAAGGGAGAAAAGGTTGATATTTAAAAATCAGCTATACATGCTGTGCATGCCAGACTTTAGGTTAGTACTATTTTTTTTTTTTTTTAAATTCTGGTAGAGCTGATGATATAGAAAAAAATACCTGTCATTCCCATTTTGATGGACTATTTATTGGTTCCAGAATCTAATCCAGATTTTCTCCCCAGATTTCCAAGTCCTATTTCCGCATTTTAGGAAGAACGTAGGGAAAYGAGAGACGATGCCAAGAAAGGCAATTAATATGATTAAAGAGATGGAGAAATGGCCTTTATGGGGAACCTGTGAAGGCCGGAATTTTTGTGAATTTACCTCCCCACGCAGGATATGATCCCCCGGGGAATGTGATCCGAGGATAGATTTACAAAATCATGAAGACAGTGAGTAAACCAAAGACAGAATTGCCATTTGCCAAGTCCTGCCATATCCTGCGAGCCCTCACTGAACCAGCTGGAGAGCAGTTTAAAACCAACAAAAGGAAATACATCTTTTTTASAACAGGGAGCAACCTTCTGGAAGTGGATCTTGCAGAGTCTCTTGCAGAGGCCCGCAGTGTCAGCCAGTTGTAACTTGCTGAGGCAAAAGCAGGCAAAATCCAGGACAACAGGTCTGTCAACAGATACTGAAAGGAACAAGCAGGAATGTGCTCTCAAAGATACTTAACATATTGAGGATACTGGGGGAATATGGGGCAGATGGGCTCCAGGCAGGGCTGCACTAGGTGCTCTCCCTCAACAGCATTTCATATCGCYACTGCTGGAGGTGGAATGGACGATTAGTTTGACCCAGGAGGACCTTTTCCATGTTGTCATGAAAATAAGACCCTGCATTCCTTTACGAGACCTTTAAACTGCCACTTTGGAGTAATTCCCACTCGTTTAATTTTGATTGCGTCTCAGTAGGCAGTAAGTGGCGCGGGATATTTCTCAACTGGGGAACTGTGCGATAATTATCAATGACAGGAGTTTTTGTTGCTGTTTTGGCTGAGTCTTTTTTTTCAGGGGAGTTAGGGAAAATACGCAAAAAGAAGGTGAACAAGCAACTTTGAGTGGATTGGGATCTTTTTTACATATATGTGGGACTTAAARGTGATGTAAATCCAATCAAATGAGATACCTTGAGCAAAGAGAATGAGTTAAAATAGCCAGGCACAAAACAAATCTTAGTTTTAATGGGCATATTGGTTTATGTCCATGTTCTGGTAACATCATTAAAAATTATGGATCAGCATCCAGTTTACGCAGCTGAATTTTGTTCCCAGGTGTTCTAATGATGTGATTGCRTACTCCTGATTGATGTGTACGTTTCATGCTGGGTAAGTCATTGCTTTCAGGAGTAAGGAATTATTCTAATAAACTCATGAGAAGCTGGGCCTAAATCATTTTTAAAAGAACCAGAAGGCCCGGAGGCTGCGCAGCCWCCTCCTTAGGGAGAGCCCGTTCCTTGGCTTATCACACATCCTGCTTGTCAAACGGCCAGAGAGGGAAGATCTCCGTCTCGCCAGCGGGCTGCCGGCCTTACTTGTCCTACAGGGTTCAAAGTCGGGTTTCTCAGCACGCTGCTGGGAGGCTGCGTGGGGCTGGCGGTGGGGCTCCACGGGGAGCAAGGGCAGGGGTGGACAGAACCTGCGGAATATCTGGTCTAGATAGAAAAACTTCCTTTTGCCACAGATATTTTTTTTTCTCATTTTGAAGATTTCAGAAGAATCAAATACCGTAAAATTTTTCCTTGCTTCTGCTTATGTAACCTCTTCTATTCTGCTCTCATTTCTTTCCAGCATCCATCTGGTTCTGAATATCCAGCACAGCGGAATGTTCTTTTAGTCTTCACTGTTCCTCTCTCAGAGGAAAAAAAAAAGGAAATGCTGAGGGGTTTTGTATTGCCCCTCAGCAAAGATGTTTTTAAGTTGCAAAAAATACTGAAAAAGTATTATTTCTATGTATTGCTAGCCTTTAAAAAGGTATTCAGAGGCATGGTTATATCTGCTTATTTGTATTCTTTTGGTATCATATCCCAGGAAAATTATCAGGTTGCAGTTTTGATATCCACTTGCTGTGTCACAATGCAGAAAAAGAAAGTGTGCCAAATCATGTAGCCTGGAAAGGTGCTGGCTTTGAGCTAAAGGTTGAAACGTGGCATCTCCTCTTTTATTGTCCTGGACAGAGGAGAGAAAATAGCTATTTTTTGGGAAAAATATCTCACACACTTGTTTGTGAGAAGCTGGCATTTGAGTTAATAGATGACAATTTGCTCTGCATAAAATTTACAGTCAGTATGTCCCTGTACATAACAGCAAAAATAAGACACAAACCCAGTCATTTTCTTATTGCTTTTAAATTTAATTTGGCGTTACTTTCATCAACCTTAACTTAATTTTGTCTATTGTGGTCATATGAACACACAAAGAGCTTTGCTATAATTAAGGAGAAGTATCTTCTTTTCCTTTTTTTCTCCTTTTTTTTCTCCTTTTGAGCTTTTAAGCTCGGGTTCGTTGTAGCGCAGCGCTGCTGTTGTGCCCGGGCAATCAGACCCCAACTCTGATCACGCCTAACTGATCCTGATTGCTGGGCATTTCGCATTGCTAGCGCATAGGGCTCACTACCCAGCATCAAGTGAGGAATCCAAAGCTGAAGAACAAYACCGTCTAAACCCGGACTCCCTACCTCATCTTGATCCAGTGGCAATCCCAGCTTGAAACCTAAGAAAGGCTCAGGAAGGCCATATTATCCTTAAAATCAGTTTGAACCTGATTCCCACTTCTCATTCGCACTTCCCTCTGCGCGAACCCTGCGCCACAATTTTCTCTGTCAATTTGTGTCCATACAATCATCCTCGTGCTTCCTTCCTTTGATTTCKTTTCATCCCCTCTTCTCCTGCAGGTCTCTCTAATCATTCTTGCTTTAACCTTGAAATCACTGAAGAAACAGAGTCCTTTCAAACAGCACAGTGCTTTACATGAGCTGTAACATATTGTACTACTTTACAACTGATTTGCCTCTCTCATAAGCAAAAATACTCTMTGAATCTTGGGAAAAGAAATGTAGCATCTAAAAATAGCTTTTGCTAGGTATAGGAGGAGGAAAAATAAAGTTCTGAATAAAAGATCATTGCCCAAGCCAGTTTGGATTGTGGACGATGTGCAGAAGCAAACATACAAAATGAGATTGTATGCATGGGTTGTATACGTGGCTGCACATGAAATTTTTGTGTCATTTTTCCAGTTATTTTAGGYTGCTGAAAAAAAAGTTCAGATCTGAAAAGTTGGAAATTACCTAACTTTTGCCAGAGACAGCAACTATTTAACTACATGTTGTAATATTGCAARTATTGTAATATTGCAATATTTTCTCTTCAAGTCCCAGATGCTAGTAGCAAGAGATGGCAAATATCAATTTTTATTTTTTGAGTGTGTTTTGAGCCCTTCTGCTCTCCTAGAAAAGTTTGAAGCTGCTCAGAAGTGTAGGCTAAAAAATAAAGTAGAAAGTAAASAAAGAGTCCTATGCTTTCCAAAGATGTGGATTTTGAACATTTGGGATGGACGATACTGTGATCATAGTTTTAATCGAGTTGCAGCACAGTATTCCTGCTTTTCATACTTAAAATGCTTCTTAAAATGCAGCAAAGGGCTTTCTTTGCTGTAGTCTTTTGCATTCAGGTACTTTCCTGAATCAAGATCTCTCTAAAGTTACAATTTRAGCAAGACCTAGAAAGAAGTTATTTATTTTGTGAAATTAGACTCATTTATATTGAAAGAATTCATGCCAATGCTGAGATTTTTATCTACCAATTTTAARCACAGAACAGATATTTTATTACTAGATTGGAAATGCATGAAAATTCAGCTTATAATGGAAATATTGCACCAACTTCAAAAAAAAAAGAAGCAAAATCATAATATGGCAGCAGTCTGTCAACAATCTTTATTGATCTTTCTTTTAATTTTAAAGTTAGATGAACTAATATCATGGTATGATCAACTAATTTTTAATAGTTTGTGAATCAGCTGTGGTATCTTTATCATAGGGAACAGACAGATCTGCAATGTGTCAGTGCACAAATCTTGCAAGCCACCTGCAAATTTTCCACTGAGGGGAAATAGCTCAATTTTAAACCAGCTTCCTAAATTACTGCAAAGTGCAGCTCTCACATTAAAACACAGAGAATATTCTTAGATGCTGTGAAGTTTGCACCTCAGAGTAGGCCAGAAAACCTGCAGGAACCGGCTGATATGGGTTGTCAGGGAAGTTCACTAAATCTATACCAGGTCAGGATTGTAAGGAATTCATACAGGTTTAGATRTAGAATGGTCCCTATACAGCACTCCAGAAAAGCTGCCACATCATCTAGCATTGCATTCAGCTTCCTCTGTATAGGGGACAGCATGTGTACACCTTGAGAGGCATTAAATACTCAGCTGGGCCATTTCCCAAATCCTTCTCATAGGATGCGTTCAGCATTTTCCATGAAATAAATGTTCTACAAACTACCAGAAAACAGAGATGCTGACCACTGTTTGTTATGTTTGTTTGTTATTCTGTTTGTTATATGGCAGAGATGAAAATCTAAAAAATGTAAGCAAAACAATTTCCCTCTTATCCAGAATCTTTATGACATTTTATAGTGTCTGAAAAGAATGATTCAAATTAAAATAAAAATATCTCTCAGAAGGATGAAAATAGCTTGGTTCATCTTTGCACACATACACGCACACTATATATGTATCTATGTACATATATATATGATATCTGTTAAGCCTAACATTGTAGCTGCTATCTGCCTATCTGGAAGCCAATATTGAAGGTGAACTCCCATCAGCTTTACTTTATACAGTGTACATTTCATCTAAGATATCTTTCATCCTCAAAATGCTTTAGATACCTTGAAAGACAAGTCAGCGGATAGTGGTGATCTTTTAAGGAAAAGATTGTAGAAAAATATGATACAAATCTAAAAGGAAAAAATTAAAAACAAACTCAGGAGTGATCATTTTCTGACATTATCATTAATTGTAAATAAAATGAAATACAGACAACTTAAATGAATTCAAGTTTCCCAAACATAAAAGTCAAAGACTGTATTAAATATAAAAACATATTCTATCTTTATTTGATGTGTTTTTAGCTCTATGGGTGTGAGAAGTATGCTGTAGCTGGAAAATAATAAGCGTGGCTTGCTGAGCAATTCCCTTATTTTGTTGTCTTTTTTAAAGAGATAGATTTTTGTTTTTACAAGTTGCCATTTAAAACTACACTTCCTAACATTTCACAGCCATGAAACAAGCTTTCTTCAGGCTCAGATTTCTGGTTTCTTGGACTGATACTCAGCTCCTAAAGCAACACCCCTGATAGTGTCGTAGATTGTGTGGGCCACGTTAAAGGCTGTCTTCTTAAGACTTTATCCCAAAGGGCATTCATCTTCTTTACCAGCAGAAGAATCAAGGCATTAATACAGTTAATAATAATAGGAATAATAATAGGAACAATAGAAATAATAAGCAGGGAAAAATATTCATGAGYTTAATAAAATGTAGTAATTCATCTGTAGTGGGTTATGCTGCACACCTGTTTCTTGAACTGTATAATTTACACTGTTCACTCTTTTATTGCAGGGCTGGAGCAACAGGGACAACGACTTAAAGAATCGGAGAGCTATCTTCAGAGGATAACTGCATCCTGGTAAGAGATGCTAAACTACTTTAAGGAGCATCATTTTAGGGCCTCACAATGCATTTTTACGAATATAAGTGCGCCTAAGTCTGCATCACATGCAGAGAAATGTTCCTAATTTATATGATAACTCCAAATTTGTGAGATGCGGTTAGGTAGCTCTGCCACTTGAGTAATGCACATTGCTCTGGGAATGTTTCCTGAGCAGATTTCCATATTCATACTGAAATTGGGCCTCTGCCATGGCCCAAATAACATAAAGCTGTTCAGTGGAGTACAAAGCAGAGAGTTCATTATTCAAACATTAAAAAATGTGAAGAGGAGAGAAAGGACAACTGAAGGCTGGTTGAACAAGGCAGTGCACAAGGGAAAATGGATATCTAGGAGCATATCCCAGGAGGCATCAAGGGAAGCAGAAATTTGGAAGAAATTTTGAGGTRTGGGACAAGTTCTGAATAGTCAAACGTCCAAAGCCAGCTACTTTCCTTGCCTCATGTGGAAGGAAGCTCCGCTCTCCAGCCAAGATKCTCAGTTCTGGGGGTGCTACTAAAGTTAGACTCATGAACCCGTCTAAGGAGAAAATGGCACTTCTTCCTGGGAGATAGGGAATCTAAGCTGTGGTCTCACCTCCAATTGTTATTTATATCCATTTCTCATGCTTCCCACAAAGTACCCCACACACTAAGCTGGCAAAGTTTTTCCACATGAGCATTTGTTGTGTTTTGCATCCAGCAGAACAACTTCAACCCGAGAGCMTCTCAGTCTGGAGCAGATTGTTGGTATATTCATTTAAGTGATTAGAAGTGCAACTTGCACGCTGTTCCCGTTCTGTAGGATTGGGAAAGGATTGAACAGTTGTCTCCTACATGCCTAAGAGTTTGATTTAGAACGTGCTGCTGTGGACAGTGCTCATCCCTCTGTTCTGTTTCAATAATGTACAGTCTGAGCATGACTGTATATATATGTGTGTGTATATATATACACAGTCTGAGAATATTCTAACATAATAATTTGGGGACCTAGTATGTGTTTACACCTGGGACTAGTTGGCACACTCAGAATTTTATGAATGCCAATCAGCAAGAGACACTGGCCAACCTCTGCATTTAGGAAGCAGTTACTCGACATTTTAAAAAATTCTTAATAACACATTTTAAAAGTGATTACTTTGTGACCTTAAATCACAGGTCCCTTTGTGGATTTGGCCTTTGTAACCTGGAAGTTATTTCAAAATGTGAATGAGTGGCGGGTTAAGATCTTTGATATCGTATGTGCCGGGTTCCATTTCTAAGCCTCAGTGTCTGGGTGCTGAAGAGTTCCCTGAAGGACACCAAAGTGCTTCCCACAGACAGGAAGGACCTTCTTTGAGCAAGGAGGTTGTAGCACAGAACAAGGAAAGTCATAGAGTGTTTAGTAACACCAGAAAGGTCCTTAGAGAACACAGAAACAAAGAAAGTTTCTGTGTAGGGAAATGCATATATATATATATAAAAGAGATTAATTATATTCAACCCATTAAGTACAAGCATCATACAGAGAAAAATCACTTAGAACAGACAGGTTTTTGTATTACCACTCATCCCATGTTTAGAGTATCCCCCATTGATTTCTGTTGACATTAATGACCCACTAGCAGTCAGCTGCAGCCGCTGGCGGGTTGCCACCTTTCCCTCTGCCATTCCCACCTGCTGCTCACTGAGCTCTCCTGTCCTCGGGATGCTGTTGCCAAAGCTGGAGCTAAAGCTTGGGGCAGCCGTGACTGCACCAGGACCGGCTCTTCCCAGCCCAAGTCAGTGTTGCCACACAGTGCTATCTTTGGGCATGATGGCACTGGAAGTCTCGGTGCCCAGGGGCAGCCTTCCTTGCTCCTGCGGCTCCTTCCAGCCCAAAAGGTTCGACAGAGGGAAGCATGGGGAGCCCTGCATCTTGCAGGGGTGGAGGGTGGAGGCTGCATGGGAATGGTGCTAGGAAGAGGATAAGCAAGGAGTGCACTTTCCATGCCCAGGGAAATAGGAAGGTATATGGCGATTACGGGAAAAGAGGCATGATGAAAATCACAGAGAGAGGGAGATACAGGGGAAAAAAAATGAAAAAAAGAACAAAAACAAAAAAAGATTTAAGACTTCTCTACCATGCTAGCCTTCCATCATTCCATGAATCCTTGCATTCATCCTCCTCCAGGCTCCTCAGTCTTCAGTGTCTCGCACTGATGCTCATTCCCTTTCTCCAGGAAGCTGATCTCTTCCCTGTTTCCTTCCAGTCCCACATCCATACCAATGAAGCCCTTGGTGATCTGCAGTCACCAAGGAGAAGTGTCTCCTTCTCAAACCCATCCTAGTCCCTCTGCTCCATCTTCACATACTCCATAGCCTTACAGTCCTTGTGCAGAAAAGGACCTGCCCTTCCTCACCACCCAATGGGCCCTCCGGCCCCCAGTCACTGTCCTTCCCATTGCCTTGGGGAACCCTTCCCTTGCACCCTGCATAAGCTCTGACTGAACCTTTGCTCCGAGGGGCTGCTGCCTCGCCCAGCACAGCCCTTTGAAACCAGTGGGGCTCCTCTCGTGTGCCAGTGCCCASCCCTGAGCTCAGCCGGGGTGTGATCAAGTCTCAGGTGTCCTGCCCCGCTACAACCGTTTGTTGCACTGCTCCCAGGGCCTGAACGGTCAACACTTCTGTGGGTCTGCCGCACAGCACCGTGCAGAGAGGGGACTTACCTTGTTACTCTGGCAAACCTAGATAATTATTGAAGTACTTCAGTCTTCTGTTCTGCTTCTTTGTTACTGTTCTCATGCAGAGAAGAATCCTGTAGTAATTATACCCTGCAAAGCTCTTATAAGGCAAATGTTCCTCTGTGTTTTGCCTTGGTAATACTRTCTCCTGTCTGATACCAAACTTCACTGTTGCAAAGTACTGTTTTACTCAGTGATCAGCAAGAATGAAGTCACCTATAATGTTGTAGTATATGCATATTCTTTGAAATTAATGTTTAATTTTTGATTATCACTTTGTTAATTATCTTAATATTTAACATAACATGTTAAATATAACAATATATTTGACTTTGAAATCCGTTTCTCATCCTAGTAAAGGTTAGTTACCTCAAAAGATTTTAGCTTTATGGAACAGGTGCCTACTGATTCTTTATCTTCTTTCTTTCCATTCTTCAATTCCTCCTCAACTGAGTCTGATATTTTTGAGGCAGCAGAACTGTTTTAAAAAATAGTTTGGTATGCAGTGAACATACAGGTGAAYACATGGAGCATAGTGGGTGTAAAAGGCACAGAAGAAATAACAAATGAATAAGCTAGTGGAAACTGAGATTAATAGAGAGAAAAATAGAGGAGACAGAGAAATAAACAGCAGAAAATAGAAATATATTGCTTTCTGCTATTGTAAGAGCATCACTAGAAATATATAAGTTGATTCCATTCATAAACAGTTAAATCCCCTTCTCCAGATGAGAAACGGGTAACAATGTAAAATTCATGGTATTGTGACTGCCCTTTACTGACAAATAACATCTCCACTAGAGTCTAATGCCAGAACTTGAGACTGCACAAGAAATGTCACAGGAGCTTAAAAATTYCTTAACATAAAGAGATTATTGTATATCCTAGTCTTATTGCCTCCCAGCTATTCATATTCAGGCTTTGAACTGCCTCTATTCCATCTCTACAATCCTTTTGACTCTTCCCAAGTCACACAGAAATTTTTCTGGAAAAGGGCACATCTGTATGAGTGATATGTTTATTGAACATAAGTGGGAAAGACGTAACAAGGCTTTAGGGAAACCRAGGGATTCTTTATTGCACTTGCTTGCTTGCTTGATGATGCTGAAGCTACTCTAAAAGGAGCTGTTATCAGTTAGGACGGAATGAATAACTGAGGTTATTAATATGAGAGTCGTTCGCTTCAGGGCTGTTGTTTCGGCTCTCATTTAGGCCGGTAGTTACTGAACCGTGTTAGCAGCAGAGCAACGCTCTCACAGAACCCTATTGGCATGAACTATCCTGTCAAAAAGACCTCTTACACAGATGCGAGGTTTTGATGTTTCTGCATGTCAGTTAAACATCTCCTAAAGGCGACCTCGGGCGTCTTGAGTTCTGTTTGTAGCTGAACAGAAGCAAGGACTCTAAAGTAAGCAGGTTCTTACCTCTTGTTCGTGCTCACATACAAACACAGTGTTCCCAGATGCTGAGATTATTAATTTGCTGTATTTTGCTAAGAGAATAACAATAGCATAAAGAATAGGAGTCTTGTTGGAGAAATAATGAAGTGAAAAGTAAAAATCAACAACAATTACACTAATGAACAGTCATATAAAATCCATTTGTTAAGAGGCAGGAAGTGAAAGGGATTATAATCCTGAAAGAATGTAAGACATGGAAAAGGTAATACAGTGGATAGCTAGAGCTGGTACTGCCTTACAACCAATGCGATAATGAGAGGCAAAACAGAAAACAAAGTTTTCCTCATGAAGTTTTACCTGCGGGGGGAAAAAAAAGAAAAAAAAAAGATTGACATGAAGCTACATAAAAGAAGTATTTTAATAATACTTTTTTTTTTTCCTAAAATATTACCAAAGAATAGAGGSTAACTAGTTTCCCATCCAGTCTCTAATCTTGGAAATGACATCTGCTCTGTAAAATGAGTGAAGAATGGAAGGTGATGGGTTAGTGCAAACCAGCACAAAGTAGCAAAGATGAGGAGGATGAAATATGTTTATCTGAACCTTTAAGGGAAATCAGGATTTTATCATTGCAGTCACAGATTGATATGCTGTTATTTGAAATCTGAAAATCAGCTTTAAAAAACAAAACAAAACACAACAAAGCAAAAAAACATGGTGACGAAGTGGAAATTGAAAATGCCTTGGCTGGGGGGCTGACTGAGATGCCAGAGAACAAAATCTAAACACTGTAACTTCAAGACGCAATGCTTAACTAACAGCAGCAGCRAATCGCTGTCAGATAGTCACTGGAKAACTTCCAGTTTACTGCAACAATAAAAACTGAAAGCAGGAAAATGCAGAAAATTGAGCCTGAATGTTTGTTTGCCTATGTTTTCCTGTGTGTTTCAATATACTTACTGATTACTGGAGTTCAACTTGGCTTTCCTGTGATCACAGATTCACTCTTATTTCCTTGCTTTTTAAGCAATAAGTATAACAAATTCATATATGCTGTTGAGTTATGATTATTACATTCATGAAAAGTTTCTGCAAGCAAAAATATGACAACAGTATATTTGTCCTGGGATGGGTTTTTGTTACAGCTTTGAAGTGGGTTTTTTTGTCTGAAGCTTTATGTCCAAAAATATTARAACATTAAAAAGCAAATGATTTTGACATTTCACTTTAATAGCCTCAATTTCCTTTCCCCAAACATGAAAAGTTGAACTTCCAGGATATGAACTTGCCTCAATAGTGTATTTTTTGAGAACACTATGCAAGAGGAAACAAAACAAAACAATTGAATCAATACCAGAATAATAAACCTTTTTGACATAAATCACAAGCCTCTGAAAGATGGAAGGGAGGAAGAAAATGTTTTGCCCCRTTCTGTGTTCTGATATTTGTAAACACATAAATTATTCAGAGTGTAGTCTGGGTCTCTGTCTTGCTCAAGCAATAAAGTGAAGATTCCTCCCCGCAGGGTATTCGCACTCTGTGAGCCCAGTGATGCACTACCCCAAGCTATACGGGAGAAGAAAATGCATTTAGCTTAGTAGAAGAACACACTGCACATGCCATTTTAGGAGAATCCTAGATATTTTTACGTGTCAATTCATTATAACTCCCAAATACATTCATGTCTGTGGGACCAAATGGAGAAAAAAAAAAAAAAAAAAGGAAAGAAAGAAGAGAGAGATGAGGATGATCCATAGAGTAAGAATTTGGCCTTCAAGGACAAATTGAATGAATTGACCTTTATTTTTTCTTTACAGTAAAATTGAAGATTATAGTCCAGGTTACATCTCTAGCTTGTGAGATCCCTTTATTGCAGGTTTGTAGAGGCTGAGAGGTTGKATGTGCCCCAAGAGAAAGACCTGCATGTGTCCCTCCTTCCTGCTCATCTAGTACTGGCCACTGTAAAAACAAGGTAATTGATTAGATGGATCTCTGATTACAGCCAAGGAAAACAGCTCCTGTTTTCCTGTCTCTCCTGTCTATGAAAGACAGAGTATAATTTATCTTTGTGCACAGTGCTTTTTATAACCATCCTGATTGTTGCAGCTGATAGCTCAGGATGTCTTTCAAAGCRTGGTAATTAAAAGAGGAAGTGATGCAGCAGGTAGAGCCAGAGACCTGAGAGCRCGTTCTGGTCAGCACGATTGCCGATTGGAGGCAAAACAAGATCACAAACCAAATGGAACGTTACCCATACATGGGTTTTCATTAGATATAGCAAGCTGTCATGTAAAATCCATATTCATTTTACAGGTGATGAAACACTGATTTTTTTTTTAATTATTGAAATGGAGAATATTTCTGGCTCTTCTTTTCTTTTTTTTTTGATTAACAGTATACATGCGGTAGGGAATGGGGATTCCAAAGAATTTGAATTTTGCCAAAACTCTAGGATTCATCATGAAAGTGAAAATTTCCRGCAAAGCAATGTGGAGTCTGAAAGTAATTTCCCTTGTACTCTTATGGTGGATTTTTCAGTTGAAATTTAGCAGTGTATTCTATTAAATCTCCGGAGAACGTTTACCTGTGCACAGATCCACACACAATTAATCTGGTATAGTAGATAGTGCAAGTTGTCAAGAACATGATGACAATAGAGGCGCCACATGCAAGAGTTAAGTCTTTCRAGACACTGTTAAAACACAGACATGTTTTTTTAAGCTCTGGCATAAGGCTGGAGTGAAGGCATTTTTGTAGAGAGTGATTTTTATAGGTAGAGGTGGCTGTCTTAATTGCAGCTGTGAAACTTGTTTGAGTCTAGTGCCAAGTAATGCATTGCTCTTTCGAGAAMGAAGCATGGGTGTAATGAGTGCTTCAGAGCAGTCCTCTAGCACTGGTGAAACAGCCTTGCCATCTGAAGTTCCCAAGGTAACTTGTTCACATGGTGCCWTTCCTCGTAAAGAATAAAAACCCACTGCAGAAAGACTAGTTCTAGTAAAGTGCTGAGGCCCTTCATCAGCTCGAGTAGCTCTGTGATGTCCTGTTCTGGTACTGACCAGACAAGTGGAGTCTGGAAATCTTTGTGTAACACTTTTCTTCAGCAACAGAATAAGGTAGCACAAATTGTGTTGTCAGAGAGGAGGCAGCAGTTATATTCTGTGATTTCTGTGTGCTGCTCTGTGGGAAATACACAAAGTGCCATCCAAAAGCATGAAATGAAGTCGGGGCAGGAGGATTATCTCTCCTAAGCAAAGCTGCCAAAAAAATATTTATGGAACTGAAAATCTCAGGAGCATAAAGCAACTCATACCATGTTAATGTTTGCACTGGGAACTTTCCGTTAGTAAATATATGAGAGGGAATAATCATGTCCATCTATCTGCTTAGTAGCTGATCAGCCATGGAAGCTGCAACATGTCAATTATTAATCCCCCTGGGGATTGAAAACCATTTCTTGAGGGCTAGTTTTCTCTTTATAAGTTCCTATTTTTTTCTTCTGCTATTAAAAAAATCTTAGAAATTTCTTACAGATATTTCCAGTTACATTTTTTTTCACTGGTATTTTCCTTTTTTGATACAGATCTATAATCAACCGCATTGCAATGATCAGTGTAAATGGACCAATTTTTTAAAATTTATTTGATTTTTTCAAGACTAACTTGAGTGCCTTTGTTGCAATGAAAAGTATGATCTACTGACGGTCATTAGGACTTTTGAACAGCCACGCTATTGCTATTTTTGTTGATCAGTTAGAGAGCTTGCCCRTTTCCGGCACAGTGACAACAGGAATGACATAAAAATGTTTGTAAAACAAAGATCAGAACTGTCTATGGCACATAAAAC
This sequence comes from Eudromia elegans, assembly GCA_003342815.1. Taxonomy (NCBI): domain Eukaryota; kingdom Metazoa; phylum Chordata; class Aves; order Tinamiformes; family Tinamidae; genus Eudromia; species Eudromia elegans. Next base: position 2,393,003 of record PTEX01000062.1, on the reverse strand, counting down.
GAGAAAGCAGTGACTAAGGCTTCTGGTACTSTTCCTTAAAAGCTGATCAAGCTAGGGATGTGTAACGTTGAAGAGAAATTAAACTTCAATGAAAGAGAGTCATTTTCTGAAGCTGGCCAGTAATACCACACTGAGAAASCATTGATTTTAGCTGGAATCAAGAAAGGTCACCTCGTTTTTTGTTACTGCTTGATGTTGCTTTTTACAGGTTGGTATCTGTCTGGCCAGYCTTCATTACTAATGCCACTGTAATAGCACAGGAGTATAATTACATAGCATCAAAGAAAATCTTTGCAGTAAACACAGGTACTAATTCATCTTACTGATCAGAGCTGTCGTGGAGAAAAAGCTAATTTGATCACACTAATCACTGGGCATGACTCATCATGAACAACTTAATTTTGCAAATGAATAAATAGACAAAGAGGCAAAAAATCAGCTTCGTATATTCCAAGCTGCTTTTTTATTTAGTAAATTCTTTTAGAAGAATAAAGAAACCGTTAGGATTACAAATTCCAGTTAGTTTACCTGCTAGGTCTTTATCGAAAGGTAGGTTAAATAGCATTGGGTAATGTGTCCAGAAAGCCAAGTGAGTTTGAATCCCACCGCGCTGGACATCCTCCTGCCGGAGACAGGGTCTGTCTCGGGGACATCCTGCTTTGTATGTACGTGTATTGGGTAGAGAATGGAAACAGATAACTTCCCTCAAGTTCGCTGCCGTGCTGGGAAAGTTCAATGACAAAGCCCAGACCACGGCCCAGCAGTTGCCAGGGTTTCATTCCACTCCTCCGTCTCCTGCCGCTCTGGCTAGCAAAAGCAACAAGAGTTCTTGGCTCTTCGGCCCCGGCTTTAGCCTGCGCCAGGCTGAAGCGGGTCTCCTTTCCTCTCCGAGGACTGGAAGTGAGCTGGGCACAGACAACGCAGAGGTTTGTGTCCTGCAGACAGAGCAATCTGGGGGTCTAGCGAGGGAGAAATGCCTGGCCCTGTAAAGCCATAAACGTACRAGTGCACGCGCAGCCTGAACGTGCACAGCTGCAAACTGCACTTTTGGGCAAGAGCATTGAGGGTGGCTGGTCTCAGTGACTGTCGCATGCATCCGCGTGCTGTGCCACAGAGCTGCGCCCGGGACTGCACGTCTGGAGAATACCCGTGAACCCGGAGCGCGGAGCAGAGCCCATAAAGCGCTCGAGCCTTAAGTCACCTACCCTCTGCTACCTGGCTTACACATTCTGAATGCATAGTGTGCAGAATTAAACAYAGGYAGGGATGACATTTGTGGGAGGTTAATGAGAGGTAACTTGCAGGATAAATAGACAGAATAAATCCATTTTATGGACYTATTTCTGTCATTAGTGTGTAATGTTGTTATTGTCAGAAGGTAAAGGCCTTTCCACGTGGTTCACTATCCCAGATTCCTGCTGAAGCGAGGGGAAAATAGACAAAAAGCTATATGTATCACAAATACTATTATTTTCAAAGGTATTTTAAAATTGATGTTTTGCATAAAATTAGCAGATTTCCTTGTTTTAGAGAAAATATGTGAGAAAATTCCAACAGATCTATTGTGATAAATTTATATATAATATATATCCTATGTGTATGTTAATAATTGTTGTGTCTTTCTGCTAGTATAAAAGTATAAAAGTATCATCTATTGTGATACATACATTTATTATATATATCCTATATAGATGTTAATAATTGTGGTGTCTTTCTGCTAGTATAAAAGTGGCGTTCGGTCTCACAAAAGTTCATGCAACTGCTGCTTGGCCATTTCTTGCAGCCTCAAAACCACAGAATTTCTGAATATCCTCCTGTTAAAAGCACTGAGCTTCACCTGCTTTCATGTCAAAAGCAAAGAAACAAAATGTAAATGCTCTGCCATTTCCAAGCACAAATCAGTCCTACTGCTGATCAGCTTCCATTGAAAAGTTGGCCAAGATTTGAGGATTTCTTTAGATATAATATAGATGTTAAGTCTGAAATGAAAACCAAACCCTGACAGATTTTGCCAGTTTTTAGACTGATAACAACTGCACTGCTTTGCTGGGTGTACAGCTCGCATCCGAGAGCTTCYCACATTTCATGAGCCAGCATCTTCTAACACTTTCCTATGCTCCCTCTGAATGTGGGGGTTTTGTTTCTTTTTCCTTTTCCTTCTGCGTTTAAATGAGTGCCAGCTGTAAAACAAACTTCCAAATCCTGATTCAGACTTTTCCCCAATTTAGCAGTTTTTTCTATAGTTTTAATTTGGGCCCCTTTGTCCTTTCAGATGCTCTGAGGCAGCACTTGAGCATTTTCTTAAATGTAAATGCCCACAAACCATCCCCTTCTGACAGCTCATACTGAAAGCAGCTCCCGAAAGCAGCTCCCTACCTGGCAGTGCGGTTCCTGTGATGCCTCAGTTCTAACAAGGAAAATAAGATAGTAATGATCCGTGCATATGTGCCTGTCCAAATGCCTTTGTTCTTTTTACAGCTGATGTGTTTCTTAGAAGATAATTTTTGTGTACACCTGCTACAATTTTCTTTCATCACCTCATGATTAGATTTTGGGTTTAAGTTTGAAGGATTTACCGAGCAGAAAGCAAAGGAAGCTAGGGAAAGATTTCTGCAGTCTTAAACTTCAGGAGGTATGCTTGAAATTTTTGCCGTTTTTTCAGTGTATTTGCAATTTTTTCAGACTCAAAAGCTTTCTTCAGTCTTTAATCATTTTTCAGGGGCTCTGTTCTGTCTTCCCAATGAGGAACTGTAGAATGATACCTTTGTGAAATAGCATGTTAGACCACAATAACTTGATTTTCTTTCTCTCTTGTGCTTTGTCTATCTGACAGTTATTCAGCAAGGTGTTTGATAGGGCTCTTCACATAGTGTGTGCTTCACCTCACCTGTGTTTGGACCTACYGGGTCTCAGTTCCAGATCCTCAAGTGCAGTGAGCAAAACTGTCTCTCCCCCTGATAGGACTGGGCTTATTTGCCCTTACAAAGTCATAATGACAATTTTACAGAGACAGAATAATTTAAAAAGGGTGAAATCTGGACGTTACGTAACACACACTAACTCCAGATGGTGAAATGAAGTCGTCTATAAACACTTTTCAGTATTGCTGGGGGAAGGGGTGTGGAAAAGAAAATGCTGTGCATTTGAACGGGAACTTAAACCCATGTTTACCATGTTTAACTGAGCAGGGGAACKGGCTTTTTGCTTTCCTTTTTTGCTCATTCCCATGTGCCTCATCTGTGACTATGAGTATGATATCTATACATGATGGGATATAAAGTTGTTACCTGTTAAAACTCTTGACAGAATCAGCTTTTTCACAAGATCTGTTGCTACTGTGGCATTTGGAGAATCATATCACATCCTTGCGAACGGATAAAAGGGTTTCAGCATGCAGCAGGGTGAAGCAGATCAGGAATCACCTCCAGATGATACTAACACATGCAAGATTCTACTTCTGAAGAGTTAGGGTCCATAGTAAAAACCTCACTCAGGTCTCCAATAAGAGAAATTCTTTTCCTTGGCTTTATTCCATAGCTTTTTAAAGTCTATGGAATATATTTTAATCTCATATTTTAAGCCCAGAAAAGGCACAAATATTCTACCATCTACAACACATAGATACTTAAGTATTTTGCTTCCACAATGACCAAGCAATGTCACTCTAGATCTCATCCAGTACAAGTAATGTCACTCTACACCTCGTGTAGTACTGATGTCCTTTAGAGCAGCACAACCTAACTCTGTYTTTTGCTGGCTAATGACAGCAGATTTATGATTGTCCTCTGATGCGGTTGCAAAAAAAAAAAAAGGCAAAAAAAACCCCCAGAAAAATATCCCTTTTCTGTGACGCCCACCTTGAGTATTGATTCTTCTCTCAGCAGTCATGATATATTAGTAACTTAYCAAGAAAGCGTGAGGCCAGAACTATCCTAATCCTGACAAGAGTGGCATTTAAATCAATCCTTGCCATGAGTGAAAACTGCAGTCCTGTTTCTGCTGCTGCGACTGCACTTTATTTTAACTGTGAAGAATTGTAGGCATTCACATTTGGAGGTACCTGAGCTGACTCTCAATCCCGTGCAAATTGCTGCCGTGCATTATACCCAGTAGCTGAAGCTCTACCAAAACAGCAAGACCTAATGAGCTTTGCTGCCTCTCTTTACCATTGTAGCATAGCAATGTCATCTAAACATAGGTAAAGACAAACAAACACTCTAATCAAAGAGGAGTGGTCTTGGGAGCCTTCTTCAGCTGCTGCTTTCATGTTTCYAACACTTACGTCTGCAGAAAGCAGTGAGAAGAATAAAAAATCAGGGGCTGAGTCAATGAAGTTGTGCCAAGCTTGTCAACACGTCTTTGTCCCTTTTCCTTCTTCTGAGACTGAACTCCTAGGTGGCCGTGCTTCCTCCGCGCTCAGCGTGACATGTCCGCTGACACTTTGGCTTTTCTCTGCCGGTGGCACTCTCAGGAATGTCACTGCCGAGATGCTTTGAAGTGAATGTAAATTGTGAGCTCCGTTTCTCGAGTGCTGGTGCGTACTTGAGTTTCATCACCAGCTCTGATAGCTTCTTCACTACTGGTTTTAATGCCAGGTGCGTTTCATAGGCAACTGCAGTGCGGAAAGTGGCCAACAGCCAGCCCGAACCCAGACCCGGACACTGCACCATGATACCCCAGCTCAGGCCAGTGCCAGCAGAGCAGGCTGTGCTGCGCTGGATTGGCCTCCCTGCCTCTCATGAAGTGGCTCGGGTGTTTTCTGATAGCCGCTGTTCGTGCATACTGTGCAAAATGCTGAGGAAAAGCTACTTTTCAGTGCAGTGCTGCTAGCTTTCAACAGGAAACTTTTAATTTCAAAATGCAGCGTGTTGTTTTGAAAGTCCTTCTGTTTAGAGTGAGGGAAAATATTCAAGGATGGTTACTTGAGGAGAACGGCCTGTGGACAAGTGCTCCYGCCCCACATTGTCTCTCGCCAGCTCCTATCGGATACTGAGATTCCTCTTCTGCATCGTGAGCACCAGACGCAGCGAGTGTTAAGAACGTCTGAGGGGAAGGTGCGATCCTGCACTGAGGCAGACCCTTATCTGCAGCGCCGCACCTCTATCAGACTATTACTCTTCTCAGATTCTCCACACAGCAATCAGGCTAGACTGAAAAACCTTCCAGATGAGTCTATTAGAAAAATTACATTGATTTTCCTTTAAAGTCCATAACTCAGACTGTCTTTATGGGTAGCCTCCAGGGAATTACTCCTCATTATTTCAGTCTTGAAAAGTTTGAATTGCACGGGGAGGGAGCATCACTGAAAGCTCTTTCCTCTTCTCTCAGAATCCTCTGCCACACACTTAACTGCTRCCAAAGCACTAGGTCTGAGGTCTGATCTTTCTGTAACGCTGCAGGGAAAGAAGAGAATACCACAGCCTTATTTTAATAAGGACAATTAGTAGGAAAATTCAAGGAATTAAAATTATTAAATTAAATGGACCRCTGATTTGGAAGGAAGCAAACTAGGAGAGAGGGAAAGTCAGGAAAGATTAATTAAATAAATCTATATGTCATATATTGTAATATATTAATTAAATATGCTTAAGCAATAGAATAAGGCAGCATAGATCCTTAGATATCTAGGTTATAAGGGGGAAAAAAAAGAATAGGAATAAATACTCTGATGGCTATAATGAGAAGTGTATTTGTTTAAATCGGAGAAGACAATGATTGTAATTTAATACTGAATTAAGATCAGCATGKCTCCAATATCTTTTCAAACTGAGTGTTGATAACAGCAAGAGAAAGCTCTAAATGAGGCATTTCACAGGCCAGTGTGCTAAGATGCAGCAATTAACATTTATGGGAAATCTTGGGGATTTTTTTCTTATTTACTGGTGTTTATTCTGAGATTTCACAGCGATATGGCTGCCGTACAGCCCAGTCTCTTGGCTGCAGTTCATTTTGGATAATTATACTCTGCCTATCAAAATACATTCTGTGCTTTGCTTTCCTATGAAGGTTTTCTGTAACACGTGAGCCAGAGGCTGAGCTCACACAGGCCTGGAAATTGAGGAGGGRGAATAAGCTCTGTTGACCCCTGTGCATCTGTGGGGGCCCAGGCACAGCCACTGTCTGACAGTGATGGTCAGTGCTCCTGGCTGTTGCACATTCTGCTCGTCGTCTTTAACACAAGTTGTTGCRATGGGGATAAGTGTTTACAGGTGAGGACTGTGTGTGTAGTCTAAGGGATGGACTTTCTCAGGAAAACGCCAGTGCTGTGGTTGCTAGCTATTCAAAAAGGCCTGTCTCTTTTAAGTACAATATGCTGCAGAAGGTCACGGAGAAGGGRTGGTGCTGTTCGTTACGTGTGGTGCCTGTGTACATCTGTTTGCTCTAWTGGGAAAACAAGGTAGACGGGGCTGTTGACAAAGGAGTTTTGGAAGAAATGTGCTRTCTGACTATGGTGCCATCTAAGATACTCTCTACAGAATTGTGCCGGCCCTTTGCAATCCACAGGCACTTTGGAATGTGCATGAAAGTAGCCTGTGATGACAACATCAACAGCAGTCGTCTGAGCTGTTTGAGCTTGGAATTTCTSTATTTTGACTGTGGAAATAGCCAAGGTGGGGAATTCCACTTCTGATAAGTCTGGACTTAGGAAATGCAAGAGCCAGTCACATGCTCACGTGCGCCATACAAGGTTAATATGCTCAGCCTCTTCATTGGACTTGTGGCACCCTTGCCATACTGGCCCCCTTTTCCCAGTGTAGCAATATGACTTGGAATTTCTTAAGKGCTAAGAACTATATGACAGAATTCTAAGGAACTTCACCGCAGCAAAAATGGTTGAAATGTGAACTCAAAACACATCTGTTATTGAAAATAGGTGTGGACAGTGCTAKACTTTATTATCTTTCAGGTCTTCAAGGTGGCATGACATTGTCTAGGGAGCCTTTGCTATGTCTGCTCCCTTTTGTTTGCTTTTATGTACAGTGCAATCAAACCAACTTAATAACCAAGTCAAGGCTTCTTAAGAAGCAGAAAGAAGCAATTAATATTTAACAACCCTTTGGTAGAGGAGTAAATACAATGAAAATTTGGTTCTGGCTTCTGTGTTGCAGAAGAATTATCCCTAATATGCCAAGGTGGTCTTCACAAGATCAGAAGCRTTTGTCTAGCRTCCTGGTAGACTTCTTTTCTATTTWAAGTCCTTTCTTTCATGTTCATGAGGCTTGCTGTTTACCAGTGCAAATCTGCCAGTATCAGTCCCAGAGACACTGGGACACTTTACAACTGTGGAAGGAAAGGCCTCCTATACATAGACAATGAAGTATCCTTTTTAAATGTCAAATTTAATATTAARGCACTGTGAAGATATTGTGAAGAATTGCAAATCTGGTCAAGAGCTGAGATCTCTCAGTATTTTTCATGGTTCAGAAAAATTGTGTTTCCATGGCATTCGCATGCCTGCTTTGCTGATTGGGTTTGTGCTGGCCAGAGGGGCTGCATCACAATTAGGAAGAATCAAATCTCAATTCAGTTGCTGACTCGCAGAGGCAGGGGGATTTTTTCTTTAAAGAAGCACAGGGAGGGAGCATGGACAGCCATGGCAAAATACAAGATAATAATCACATGCAGTAGAAAACCAAAACAGTTTATATGGTGTTTTCTTCCAGAAATATGAAAAAWTTAAAACATTTTGTTTAAGTCTCACCTTTTTTTTTTTTTTTTCACAAATCCTTTTCTGTGGCGTGAACTATTGATGAAATTTAACCTAAAGTTCAAAAGCTTTGCTCCCTTCCACTGACCATTTCTCTAAGTTTCCTAGTCACCAAGAAGGTATTGTCCTGTTCTAATTACAATAACGTCTTTGGAAGAGATCGTCTGGATCTCCTCGGGAGATCATCTAGTCCAATCCACTGCTCAAGCAGGGTCGTCTAGGGCACGTTGCCCGGGATTGTGTTCAGATGGTTTTCGCAGATCTCCAAGGAAGGAGACACCACAACTTCTCTGGGCAACCTGTCCCAGGACTCAGTCACCTTCAGAGTAAAGAAGTTTTTCCTCATGTTCAGACAGACCTTTTGGTGTTATGGTTTATGCCATTGCTTCTCATTCTGTCACTGGAAATGGATGCCACTGAGCGGAGCCTGGCCCCTCCTTTCTACACACTTCTTGCAGGTACTTACCCACTTTGCTAAGATCTTCACTCCGTCTTCTCCAGACTGGAGAGTCCCGACTCTCTCAGCCTGTCCTCATATGAGAGATGCTCCAGCCCTTTAACCATCTTAGAAGCCCTAGTGTGATAATATCATACTGGGGACAAAGCACTCCACTGAGTAAATCCAGGTGGAAGGCAAATTAATGGATCAGAAATATGAGAGGTAAAACATATTTATTCAAGTATAAGCTGTCATTTCTGTAGTTTCGTGGGTTTTTTTTTAACTTTTCCTATTTGTTTAGTAAGCTTTTCTCTTGAAGATGGTCAGTGGGATGCTGTGCTGGTGTCCCAGCAATACATATGCGTATAGTCGAAGTAATCCCACCAGATAAATGCTGAAAACAACTTTTCAGTCCAGCCTCATGAGTTATTCATGAGGCATGCTGTTTGCAAATGAGGCTGCAAATAACACACACCGAAGGAACTTTCTTCTGAATCACTATTAGTGGTGCCTAATAACTTATACACAAAGCTGCATATAAACATATGTTCTATGTTATAATTGGTTTTGTACCAAAGTATTTCTAGGTGAGTCAGATAATGAGCAATAGCAATATACTTATCCCAAGCATCACATTTTGCCACTGTGTGCTCCTAGAAATTCACTAACTACAGAATTGATTTGGGGATTTGTTTCTTTCCTCAGAATCAGACTGTAACTGTGATATATTTAAGAGGAAAATATTCAAGTTTTCCTCCTTCTTCCAAGCTTCCATCCAAATTGTTTACAGAGTAGAATTACACATCGTCAGCTGTTTCATGTATAAAACATATATGCTTTATATTATCTGTGAAATAGAGAATTATAAGTACTGATGCAAAAAAAAAATCCTTGTCAATAGTTTCTGTGTAAATCAAGACATTTCTATTATAATAGTAAACAACTGTGAATTTCTTGTTACAGTATCTTTCTGAAAATCATGTTGTTGAAAAGGTTGTTCTATGCACGTCATGATTTACAGGGCTCTTTCCCATGTCCGTTTATAAGTAGATAAGATGGTCTTTATATATTCAGATAGCCTTTTCCTGGAACAATTGCTACCATAACTGCTTTATCAGTATTTATTGTTATTGTGTGTCATCTTACCATACTAAGCATTTTCCAGGTAAGATATTCCTCCCTAGGGAAGGAATGTCTGAATGCAAAGAGATGTCAATATTGCGACATATGATGTCCGTGCCCACCATCASAGTCTTGTGTAAGGTCGCTCAGCCCCCTGCATAAGAAGAGATGGGGACTCCTAAGAATGGGGTTCATGACAGCCAGCAAACGTGCGTGTCAAAAGTAGGCAGGTACCACAACYGAAAGAGAGAGAAGAGTCTGATGAAGGTTCTTGGCCATAAGTTGTGGCAAGAGAGGAGTAGACTATAGTCAGTCAGGTGCCTTTATTAAGGAATTGATTTGATTAAGRCACTTTTTTAGTAAGTAGAAGGCCTCCTTTCATGTCCTTACTTTGCTTAAGCTAAGCTGAAGACTAACCATAGCTCCCCCACATGCCAGCAGAATGTCTTCACCCCTGTGCTTTTAGGGTAGTGAGAGTTAATGCTCTCRGAGTTGGTTACGTTGCAGTTGTTACTTCCCATTGTGCATCTGTTTAAAAAAAGACATGAACATGACTCTATAGTCTACAGGCTCAGCCTCTTCCTTGCAAACTCTGGTTTTCTGTGTGACTCAATGCATATTCAGTTACAAATGAAAAGTTAACCATCTCCAACAGAAAAGGTTGTGATTGCTTCCTCTTAGCACAACAGGCCTTGGTGATTGCAGCATTTTGCTAGTTTCCGAGAAACCTCCATCCAATCTCTATTTCATATCAGACAGGATGGAGCTATCAAATGGGGCTTTTTCACCTTTTAAGTACTGGCAGCAATAATAGTTAGCAAGACCTCAATATCTACATGAAGAAGAAAGTCTTGCCTCCCAGCTCAGTTTTGTCTGAACAAAAGCACCCTAGGACGAGAACATCAGGCTGGCTTAACCACTAGAAGTGAGCTAAGCCCAGGAAAGCCTAGATTGCGAGTTTGGCCTGAGCTAACATGATACTGTTTGATGATATAAGGACACAGCTGCCTTTGCACATGACTACTAGAACTAAAATAGGAGCTTATGCTTACAGGGTAAGTGACAAATACAGACTTTAACGATTTTAGTGGCATCTAAGTGTTTGACATCCATGTCTGGATGGCAGTTAGATACCTCTTTTTTTTGTGAATCTAGCAGACTACATTCAGGCATAGCAGAAAGGTGAGAATTATTTTATGACATGTTACAAGTTCCTTCTTTTAAGATAGTGAAACACTTAAGCAAATAGTCTTTGAGCGGATCCATAAGGAGAAACCTGATTTGAGAGGCCTCTGCAATGCTTTGTGAATGTGTCACTGCCTGAAGAAAAGGAACTTGAGTCTCCTCATTGCTTTTGTTGAATGTTTCTCCTTCAAGTGGCAGGAAATATTTGATTCTGAATTTCCCACTCTAAAACTAACAGTCATCACGAAACAGAGCAGGAGCAGGTCTGCAGATTAAACTGYGGCATCCTCTTTTAATTAGAGATAACTTTTAAAAGTGAGGCTCTTGTTCTGAAGTTTTCCCTCAAGACATGTTTGCCTCACCTTCAACKTGGTACAGTTGTCCTTCTGTGTATACAATGGGAGCAAAGTGGGTTTTGTTCAGTGATAACAACCTTGGAGAATTTTATCTCAACAGAAGCTAGCAAACAGTCTGGAGGCTTACACCAACTTTTATAATAGGCACGTGTAATTATATGAAGAGACTGAGTAATGCTGAGTGCTGCTGCTTATCAGAAATTTTCCCGGTGGAACGCTTGGACTCACTAAGTTGAAGCGAAAGTTAAATAAGGGTCAGGATGGCTGAGGCTTGGGATCGAAAGAACCCCTTTCTTAGAAGCTCCTGACTTTTTATTTTAACTTTCAGCTGACATCTTTTGGAGACAACTATATGATCCCATCAATTCCCATGAAGCAGTAGCATCTTGAAAAGCAAAATATTGGGCAGTTCCTAAAATAGCAAGACCAAGAAAAGCTCCAATTCACTTGCTACTTGTCAGTGTATTAAGGAAGCACAGGATGATGAGACTGCTAGGAAAATGTTTTTGTCCAAAATGGGGGTTCCCAGATAGGTTTAATCTCTTGAGTGTGTTTCATTTTCTGATAAAGAACCATCGCCACCAGTCAGGTGCAGAGTTTCTACTGGCAGTGAACAAGGATAATTTTCCCTGTCTGGGAAAAGCTTAACATGAAAAATGGAGAATAAGCAAAACTTTCTGTGTCAGGAGGGTTCTATTACCTTTTGTCTCTTCTTTAGCRTTTGTAATATTGTCACAAAGCCACTGGGGGGTCGGACAGCTTACTGAACATGCACAAACATACCAACCACCCACAAATTGCTGGGCGTCAGTCACTCAAATAAATACTTTATACCTGGCTCATTTCCAAAACTTAAGCTCAGTGAACACTACCAATGAAAATCTGAATTCGTGAAGGTTTTTAATAGAGAATGGTGACTCCATYCTTTACCACCTAGGAAATGTTATGGTCAGGAGACAGGCTGGAAGCAAAGAACATCAATAACGTTGCTGTTTGAATAAAATTATTGTTTAGAAAAAAAAGAACAGCAATAAGATTATGGTTTGAAGTCTGTYGGAAAGGATTTTGTACTAGTGAATAATACAGAAGTGTCAGAGGCAAGTCACCCAGAATGTGAAACATTTAGAAATGCTTACATCTCCTTTGTTATTAAATCCCAAGTGTTTTTTAGGACAATCAAAAGGAAAACCTCTGARCAAGTTTAATATCATTCAACATTGGGTTGCTGTCCTTTGCCATTTTTCAACCTTCTCAGGCATTGAGTGTTCACGAACAATGCCGACTTTCTGCTGTTCTTATTTTCCTTTGTTGTGGTTGTTCTTGTTGCTGCCTCTGTAGCTGAATAAACAGTACAGTTTGGTATTCCAAGCAACTAAAATCATCCCAGATGTAAAATGCGTTCATCCTGGCTTATACCCTAGATGAATTTGGTGCTGAAACCATTTACTTTGAAGTCCTATCAGATGATTAAGTCGTCCTGAAAAGGAATACGTGTTCATGTTTAGCAACAGAAAGGAGAAGAGACTTGCTTAGACTCATATGAATTTATTTAAATTGAGGGAACTCCCTTCACCTTTGTATAAGTAAAAGACAATGTCCTCTGTCTACATTGGTGTGCTTTAGTGCTAGAGATTAACGATGGATGAGTTTTTACTTTCATGAGAGCCTTCAAATTGTAGTAATAGCTCAACAGGATGTGWCCAGTTATATGCAGAAATACGGTGCATTTTTTACAGCATAGTAAAATTTTACAGCATCTTGGTATGTATTTCTGTCTTGGTGGACAGACTGAGCATAGGTAGATTTCTCCTTTCAGTAAAGCCCAATTTTACTGTCAAAAAACTTGGCACAGTTGCTTGTACCAGTTCATTGGTTGATTTTCAGCTCAAATCATCTTTTAACAGAAGCTCAGTTAATCCAGGATGATGGAAGCAAAAGCAAAACGGTTGTTTTTGACAATTTAGGCAAACAGAGAAAATTCTCATAAATAGTCAGAATATGAATATTACGAGTGACATTTAAAAACAAAAGAAAATGAATTGTGGTATCAGCATGAGGCTCTCTCCAGCAAAACAGAGCAGGTCAGGGATTCCTAGGGCAGCCCTGGCAACGCAGCACGGTGCTGGTTCCTGTCAGCAGCTGGATACCTTTTCATGCATCAAGTGACATGGCTAGTCCGAGAAACAGGGAGCAAAAAGGGAGCGTGCTTGAATGAAATTCAAATGTAAGATTTTTGTGCTGTAATTCTCTTAATGCTATTAAGTGAGTAATAAGAAGTGTAAATAACGAAGATTAGTAACCCAAAGCAGCAGAATTATTAAGAAAGAGTGAAATCTTGCCTTCTCAGTTTCTTCCTAAACTTTTTCTTCCTAGAAAAGGCATTAGATCTGCAATTCCTTCAGCACTTCCTGCCAGGATATGACTTAATATTGAAAATGCTTGAGAAACAGTATATTATATCTGATGCTATAGCACGCTTTTGCAAGAGAGTTCCGTGCATACRAAATAAATATCTAGTCTTCTATATCTGGTCCTATATATTAAAAAGGGAGCTAATATCTTTTGGATTTTCCATAAAAATATATTTTTCTGTTTAACATTGTGTAAATCAGTCTGCAGCTGCTTAAAAGGCCATACAGAAGCTACAGCAGCTCTTAGGGGCATGTCCTTCACAGCCTAGCTAGACACCTGAAGCAAAATCTTCATTTGCAGTCCAGTCCAAGTCCACTTGCTMAGACTGTCTATTATCATTCCTGCAGGAAGCTCCATGAATTCCTGTAGAATTATAACCCTCAGTGAGGCTTCTCTATCACCTTGCAAATATTCAGCTAACAAGCACCTTAGCTCCGGACAGGCTAGAGCAGCTCTCTGATGTTTGTGAGGACGAGGGTCAGAGGAAGAAATACAGACCCATGTCTTAGTATTGTGTGAAGTTAATTATAACAAAGGGCTCCAGCAGCTTACAGGGAAGAGGACAGACAGTGAACACTAGCCCTAGCCCTGGCTCCATGGTAGCTCTGAATTCCCCAGCAGGATACTGGAGGGACTGGGGCAACCAGAGGAGGAATGGGAATTCTGTTCCTGCAGACCTAGGTCATTGTGAAGAAGGGCATAACTTGGTTCTGCACCTGAACTACCATAAAGTGAACTTGTTTAAATATTTAAGTAACTAAAATTAGAAGTTTTTAGAAGTTCTAATTCATCTCATGGTTCAGTCTGTATTAACTTATAGAGGTAAATGTAACTTTAATTTGAAAGGGGCCTCTTGTGACTCATAACCTGGTTTCCTGTATACTAAGTCAAAGAAGATCCTTTTCTAAAACAGGAAACGCAAAATAGATGGTGGCTCCATGAGCAATTACATTATTATTGAATAATTTTATTAAGGGCAAAATCCAGGAACATTAGCCCATGCAATGAATTGGAATTGGTCACATCTAATTCATCATCACAGGCAATGACATTACGTTAGCGATTAAAAATTAATGCAGTCTACAGATAAAATTAAAAGGCAAAGTTAATGAGTTGGGGCCAAATCCTCAGGTGTATATCTGTCAGTAGAGCCTGCCTGCAGTAGGAGTTCACTAGTCCTCCTCACCTGAGAATAAGAGTTTTCCAGCCGTATTATTTGGAAACGTTATCATTTAGCTTCTTACATGCCTCTAATTTTAATAACCTCGGTTCGCCCGGAGCATTATCTTTAGTCCCCAGTTTTCCAGAGAGATGTCGTGGTTCCTGACAGCGCAGTGAGTTGTGATTCAGCAGGCRCAGCTGCTCTCCCTGTCGTAGCCACTGATTCGCTAACTGGCCACGGGCAGATTAACCTTATCTCCCTCTGGCTGTCCTTTTTTTTTTCCCAGCTACCTTGAAGGATAATAAGACAGTTGGGAGGTGTGAATTAAGTGTTACTATATACATTGTTGTGCCTATTAAAGTAGCGGGTCTATCACCAAATACAGGGCATTTAAATAAATTTTAAAAAAAGTTATTTCACTGGCTTTGTGTAAGAGGAAGMAATGTCAGAAGTTGTGTACACGAGTGTCTGGTATTTTTGTTGCTTTTTTGCTTGTTTTCGTTTTCCCAAGCCTGTTCCAGCAGACTGCTAAAAATCCTGCTCCAGCCACTATTCCAGCACCAGGTTTGCGGTGCCAGAAGTATGGCCATTCTTACGTTCTTAGGGGTCTGCCCCGTGTGTGCAGGGATTGCTGCTGTGGCTGGTGCAGCCAGGACCTCCAAACGGCTGCGTGAACTGGCACAGGTTGAGTCAGGGCTCCTTTGGCTGTCATGGACAGCAGGCGTCTCCCCAGCAGGTGCACATGTTCTCCATGAGCTCACCTGTCCACCCACAGATTCAGAGGCAAAAGGCAGACCTGTCTTTGCAACTGCAATATAGTACCCGAGTCAAAGTCATCTCAAACTTGTAAGTCAGTGTGGCTCAGCACAGCATCATGCTGTCAGAGCTTCACTGCTGACTTGCACACAGAGAGCAACTGAGAAGTAATCTTCATGTGTGTGTTCCCTAATGTCTATTCCCTGATGCCCACGGTGTTCACCAGTAAGCAGCAGGAATTTTTGCATTACTTGCTCTTTCCTTTATTCAGATATGGGATACAGTGTTCAAGCTTACTCACTTGCTCCAAGACTTGTTAGCTTTTGTAGGTTAGTTTGTTTTTTCCCTCTTACTGAYATCTCTAAAGAAACAAAAGTTTTGATAAAGTCCATAAATCTAACATAAAAGTAACCACGATGGATCAGTAGCAAAGGTTGTTCTCATACACTGTGTCGATGATCAGCAATGGAATCAYGCAAGAATAGGTCAAACACAGGGATGCGTTCCCAGGATCCAGTACTACAGCTCAGGAACTTCCCGGTGCCGGCTGGCATGTGCCTTTTTTATAGCCCTTTCTGGGTTCAGTTCTATGAATTGTCTTGAGGAACTTTATATTTTTAATTGTTCTTTTCTGTTGGGGAAGATTTTTTGTTGTGTTTTAAGTAAGTTTTTTGCAAGTTCTATTGGATTTCCCTGGGTTTTGGAACTGCCACTTGCCACTTACCATTCCTTGGCCCTATCTTAAGCTGATGAGACCTAGCCTGTTTAGGCATTCTTCATACAGTTCTTGATGTCCCAGCTTCTTGTATTATGGTTTTATTTGCATGTAGGAAGGTTAATTCCTACAGAATTAAGATCGGTCCGGCTTGTATATGATTTCTGCACTCTTTACTTGAGCAGAAATCTCAATCAGATTGAAAGGGAGTGTAAAAATGAAGCTATAGCAACTGGATGAATTTTTGAWACATATTTTGAGAAATCATTTCTACATCCTTAAAGTGTAAAAATCATTTTTTTCCCCCTTTTTTCCATATTCCAGAYGTTCCTCTGCTAAACTAATAGCAGCTAAACCACAGAACATGCTCGTTTTTGGAGTTATTGTACCATGAAATGCCAGCCTATATAGTCTCAAAACACTGCGTGGGATTTAAGCACAAAATAATAGCTCCAATAGATTTCACAGCCGAAACCTCACACAGAGCTCTGAAAATACATAATAAATTTTAAAGAGTATAATAATAAAACCTAATAGATGRGTAAAAGTAGTAATCGTAATACTTTAAATTAGATAGTTGCTTTGTCTACTTGTTTGCAGTTCTTCTGCCATCAGAGAAGTTAAGTGCCTGCCTAATGCTGGGAACCCTTGAGATTCCCTGGAGTGTCTAAGACATCTGCAAGGAGCTGGCAGATATGACACGTGACCTATGGGAGACTTACAACGTTCTGCWATAGCAGCTGTATGCCAGGTAGGATACCACAGACACTTTATGTGTCMTTGCATTGGGTAGCTACGTCCTGTCCTTTGTATCCTGTATTTTTCCGTCAATCCCTTTGCCATTAACTATGACTCAGAGGTGTTAGGACAGSGAGTAATTAGCTGAGAGTTACTCTTTGTAGATAGGAGATTGCTCAGAAATGCTGTGTGTGAAAGTCTGTGTATGAAAGTCTGACAGTCATATGATTTAATTAGCRACACCAATTTTTATCAACCAAATTGACAGTACATGTAGTTGACTATATTATGGGCTGKTTAGCACCGTGGCAATACATGTGCACAGGAATACATTTTTAAAGTCCAATTACTTGGAAATTGTTAAGCGGGGCAAATAGATGTGATTGGAATGTATGCAGGCCAGATCGCAAGCCTGTTTGGCTGCAAGGTAAGGCTTCTTTGGTAAGAAGGCAGCAGGGTTAGGCTACACCAGCAGAACTACATTAGTGATCTTATCTAGAAGTTATATAAATGAATAATTTAGTCAAATGGAATGTAGCTGTAAGAACACATAGTTAGGAAGATATCTACAAAGTRGATGATATAGGAGTGTAAAACAGCATGCTTGAAAGGTAATTCTTTGGAGTGTTTTTTGGGCAGTTTGGACAGTTTTTGGACAACCTGGATGGTTTTTTTAGCAACTATTGGTTAATTTGTCTTCTACTTGAATGAAAAGAGTCACCAGCTGGTTAGTTTTGCTTGTTAGTGTTCCTCAGACTGTATTCATCATAAATGTTAGGCATTACTTGCTTTTTGCCTATCCCAGTGGTACGAAAAAACACACTAGTAGCTTTTGGGTAGATACCCAGCTGTGCAAAGGGAATAGCTGAATAATTTCCCTTGTTTCTGTGGCTGCATGTTGCTCATTTGAAAACGAACTTCAGTTTGATAAAATAAAACATTAATTATGAATTKGTCACTTATAAAAGAGAGGGCTTTTAATCTGTTCTAGGCTTTCAGTCTTTTTTGGTGATAATTTTCCAGTATATTCAAGTATATTTATTATTGCACTTTAAAAATAACTATTAGATATGTGTTAAATAAGAATCTGACCAAGAGTCTGTGGAAGTCAGTAAAGTATCTCACACAATTTTAGTGGACAATAATATTATACAAAGATTTACTGACACCAAGGAAGGATTATATGTGACTTATATACATGTGACTTCATATTATATAGGAAGGACCATAGCATTTTGACATAGATGGTGTAGCAATATTGGTGCTTTCCTCTTATTCCAGGGCTCACTCTCCAGCAGTTATCCTGCTTAAGTGTGCCTGGGAAAGGCAAGCTTCAGTAACTGTTTGCCAAGAGTATATAGACACTTTCCATAGGAAGTGTGAAGACCACTGGTGTTGACAGTTAAGACAAGACAGTTAAGATAAATTGGTAGATAGTGTCTGTTTAGTTATGGTAAACATTCTAAACTGGCACAATCAAAGGTAATGACTATAAGTAAGAAAGGCAGTATTGAGGAGTCCTAGCAGCTTCTCCAGGGAGTCTCAAAGTTTTCTAAATTGTGCT
Organism: Eudromia elegans; assembly: GCA_003342815.1. Lineage (NCBI taxonomy): Eukaryota > Metazoa > Chordata > Aves > Tinamiformes > Tinamidae > Eudromia > Eudromia elegans. The sequence continues at coordinate 2,374,846 of PTEX01000062.1, read as the reverse complement.
ACAAAGATCTGCCAAATTCTGAAACTGTGAATTCACTGCAAGTTTGAAATTGAAAGAAAATCAGCTTTTTTTTTTCTTATTACTCTTCTGAACTGTTTATCAAAATTCAAGCCAGAAAAAAGCTTTCTCTATAGCGATTTCATTTATTCTTGCAAACTTGCACCCTGCTGAAATTTGAAATGAAGCATGAAGACTGCTGAAATTATCACGTCCCTTTCACTGAAGCAGCTGCTGCCAGAAGAGGTTTGAGCTCTTTGAACACTTTATTTACAGTCCTAATGGAATTAGCTGGAGACAYTGGGGTTACAGGTCAATATCTGGGATTTCTGTAGAGATGCTGGATGGTAGTGATGCTCTCAGAATGAGGGAGTGCTACCAAAGTGAGTAAGGTGCTCTAAAACTATCATGACTCTGTGTGAGGGGAGGTTCCTTTATAAGCCCTATAAGTCACAATTTGGTATCTCAAGTATCAAATGCATTGCCTCTACCCTTACTGAGAACAGAATCTGACGGTGAGTATCACCGGATAACGCATAACGGAGAGAATTAACTTCCAGTGAAATTCAAAGATCGGGAAAAATAACTGGCAGCCTTCTATTCTATTGGTACAGATATTAGAACTGCTACTACAGGCACGCATGACTGATACACTTCTAAACCTTTCATTTTTTTAAGTCATTGCTCTTGGATATATGTTTAACAGTCAGCAGTATTTAACATGTGTATAATATTTTGTATTTCCCAAATGCTTGAAATATCTGAGTGTGGCATCTCAGAGATCATGTATAGAGAAGAACAGTAGGAAGGATAGGTAAAACTGCTCCTGGGTGGTCGTCTGTCACTAAGGGCTGCTTCCTCAGAGTCTGCATGTTTTTACAGTGCTCCTTTGGACTGTGACTGTTCCTAGGATATTAAGTGTGTTGTCACCTATTTCATGGGCAGAAATTCCAGAAAATATACTAGACGGAATAAAATATTTTGTGTGTTTTAAGCAACTATCAGATATCCAGTCACCTGCCTTCATATCCCATTATATTTTTCAAAGGCAGGATTTTGTGATACCAAAGCAATGCTCAGATCTCTTTCCATTAAAACGTTTCTCTGTACATGGGGTATGTAGCAGTTGCTTTCAGTTTGCTTAATTCCTAAAAGAGATGAGCAAGGCTTCAGTCTTTCATCTTCATGTCTTTCTGAAAGCCAATTAAAACCCAAATCCTAAAACTTTAAGCTTATCTAATGCTATTTACCAGTTGTTCGGCATCATTATTGCTTGAGGAGGAGGCACTGTCCTTTATGTGTTAAATAATGAGTGTGCTCTAATGTGCTGGGCATATTCCAAAAGCTCTAACAGTTCATTTGCAGGCAATGTCAGAGAAAGTGCAAGCAGAAGGAAATGCATCTACCAAGATGTAGTATTAAGAGAAGAGATTTGAATCAGAAAGCATCTGTATCAAATTTTGTAACTTTACTGCAGCTGAGACAGTGCCATTCTAATCAAGGTCAAGTAGTAATTATTTGCAGTTCACAGCAAGCACCAGCTGAAGATATTTCAGGATGGGCAGGCTGATGATATACAATACTGACCTCCTTCCCCATATAGGCTGTGTTTAGCCTGCAGGGTTGGGAATACCATTTGTGCTTCCAGGTGTGTAGTCTAGCTGTGTGCTGTTGCATATTGAACCAAAGGCAACCAGGCTCCATGCTCCATTTCCAGAGAGGCTGAAAGGACACAGGTTTCTGTCAGCCTGCGTTGTCCTTTGGACAGCTGCAGGAACAGCACTGTAGCAAGTGCTGGGACTCCTCACATCCTTATATCCCTCTTTCATTGGGCCACTTTCTTCAGGCAGCTTTAGCTGTGCACAGAACGACTGTGCAAGCAGCATAAATACAGCTCAAAAGCAGACAGCAATTCTTTATTGGCCAACATGCAGCTGAGCTTTCATGAGCTGCTGGAGTAAGCATTACTCTGCTCACCGCCTCCAGCAAGGCTCCCGGGGGCTTGCGGCTGGCCAGGCAGGTATCCGCGAGGAGGGAAGTACCGGTCAGGCACTCTTTCTCCATGAAAGAGATCCCCTCTGTTACTAAACTGCCATGGAGTAAACCTACTCCGTTTCCTTACCTTCAGAATTGTACACCTCTCGAATGGTGTTTTCCCTCTTGGCTCCCTGAGCTACAAATGATCCCCTTCTTAACAGTTCAGCCTGCACTTGTAGTTCTGCCTCTCTTATCTCGTGCGGCTCTGCAGAATTTCTCACAGCTATCTCGCATCTCAAAAATTTCCTTACAAGTCGGAAGCGAAGTTACACAGCTGGGATCTAACAGAGCACATAGCTGAACTCAGAGTGGTGCAAGTGTTACAGAGAAGATTGCACAGAATAGCTTATACCCTACAGTGTAGGTACGATCAAAACCAGTGGGATTTTTTTGCTATAATTTTAGCAGAGTCGGAATTTAAACTGTGAAACAGAGAATCGTATTGATAGATATTTGTTCKCACTCTTGACTATGAAACTTTGATAGGAATAACATGGGAGATGAAAGACAGCATTTAAACATCTTTGCATCTTTAAGCAYGCAATGTATATTTCTGATCTGATATATTCTGAAAAATGTCAACATCATATCATTTTTTAAAATATCCACAATGCATATGCACTTCAAAATGCTTTCTTCTCAGTTGYGCAATTAAATCTCTCTCATATTTTATTCTCTAGCTAGTGAAGATTGTTTCCCTGAAAAAATTAGCACAGTTGTAATCATTCTGCCTCAATACATGGAACAAAAGTATAAACATGCAGATTTAGGGGTAGTGATGACCTAAAAGAAATAACATTATTCTCATCTACTCTGTTACTTAGCTMTAATGCACTATTCATCTGTTTTCAAGCTAGAGCACTTTCTGCATTTCTTTAGTTTGCTAAATAGATTGTATATGAAGACATCAGGAATATTGAGATTTTTCTTGTGGTTCACAAAAGCAGCGGCTTCTATCTTTGCAGGTCTTTTTACAGCAGATTTTACTCAGCCTTTTTGTTCCTGGATTCTGGAGAATGTTCCTGATTCTGGAAAAGCCTCCTCTGCTGGAGACAATGCACTGTCCTAYGCAGGTCCCTATATGAGGTTGCCTTCTTTCGCCTACACCCTCACAAGGAAATAATCTCCTCTAGTGTTAAGTAAGAATAGGAAATGATTTCTGTTCTTCTATCATCTTGATTCTTCTGCACAATCTTCTGTTCTTAAGGCGTGACCTTCAACATRTATAAAAGGATGTCTGAAGGAAGAGCAAATGAAGTCATGACATGAAATGAAATGCTAGCATAGGAGGCAGCTGCTCTACCAATTCTCTCACATGTATTTGATAATATGAGTAGTCACTGGAAGCTAGAGAGGATGTCCCAAGAAAACAAATCATCGTCTTTCTCCCTGGTCAAGATACTAAGTCACTGGACTCCAARAGAAGAAAGCATGTTTATTAAATGGTCATGGTGAAGTGTTGAATATCATTGGTCTAAGTAATATACAGGCACATTTGTCTAGTAGCTGCATTCATTTAGRAATGTATTTTGTTATGCTCTAGTAGCTACTGAAGTGTTTCCAGAATGATCTTGGGCTACATTACAMGGTACACGGACAGCAGGTTGAGGGAAATTGTCATTCCCCTTTACTTGGTGCTGGTGATGCTGTACCTGTATGACTGTCTGGTGTGCTTCCCACTTCAAGAAAGCTRTCTGAGAAATGGGAAGGTGTCCAGCAGGCAGCTGAGAGGCCCTGGAGCACCTGAAGGGTTGATGAGGAGGTCTTGAGGAAGGCAGACTTTTCTCATCCAGAGAGACTGAAGGGCCTSTCTGTGGAACAAGGGGGATGTCCTAATTTCTTGGAGAAAGTTACAAAGAAAACGATCATGTTATTGGCAGATGCCAGAACAAGCAGCAGTGTTCAGACAYTGCAATTTGGGAGGTACAGGTAGGACAATAGGAAATTTCTACTGCAGTGCTAAACCAAACTATTCAGTGAGGCAGTGAAATCTCTGTGCTCRGAAGTTTTCAAACTTGGCTAGTAGAAGCTGCATCTGACCTTGTCTGGATTAGGACTTGTGCTTCAAGTAGGATGCTAGATTTGATGACCAGCCAACACTTCTATGAGAGCAAAGGCACAAAAAAAGTACAATACATAAGTCTTCTGTACTCCCACGTTTTGTATATAACTTTCTGGTATGCCTAGTTATTGCCAAAAAGCTTTGGCAGAGATTGGGACTGTCCTTCAGGCACTTCGTAACTGTTTGTCTTGCCTTGTTGTTGTCTGCCCCAATTGCAGAGAGCAAGGGACAAGAATGCTTTCAGCTCTTCTTTTAATTTTCCTAAAATATGATCTTCAAAAGACAATTTCCTTTAAACAAATGCTCAGCATAGATTGCATCATATACAACAACTAAAAGCTTGAATTTATAGTTTAGAAAGGCAAAAGGCTTTGAAAGGTTTCTACTGTGTGATTGTGAGGCATGTCCTCTAAGGAATGGAGCTCAATATAATTTTGCTCTTCCCTTTCTTACCGTGAGAGAAATTTATTGTTGTTAGCAAGACTGTTGTGATGGGTTACAAAGATCAGTTTCTCATAGTTCACTGGACTCTGCTTTTTTTATAGAATCTATTTTGTTAATAATAAATTCCCAGCATAATAAATTCCCTGCAGCATACCTCTTTCCGAAAGCTACGAGGACACGGTACATGTTTCCAAGGAGGTGCTCTGAGGTATAAAGTATTTTCTGTCACTAAAAGGCCCACCTTCTGCATATATAAAGCCTAAGTATCAAGAAACTTATGAGTTATTTCCAATATAATACTCAAGTCTTAACTAGCTATTAAAAGCTCATCAAAAAAAGACTGTGATGAGAATCACCTACTACTACCACAGATCCACTTTCAAACAAAAGAAAAATAGAGRAAAAAAATGCAAATGAAAAGAATCGACAAAAAATGCATGTGTTATGGTTGCATTATTTCACATATTCACATAACTATGGAGAAAGCATGTGAATGGGGCCCGATTTCACTTCTCAGCGCTGAAATATAAAGGGGTCTTCAGCGCAAGTCTSTTTCCATTGTGAGAATAAAAACATGTTACTCGTATTACTTTCAACWTTCTAAAATAAAAAGCAATCCAAACACATATTTTTCAGAAAATAAGTAAATTCAGAAATATATCTAAGATCATGCCAGCGGAGTGCCCCATACACCTTGAGTTAACTTTCCAAGTGTTACGTAGATGTTTCATACACCACAGGTGAATTTCCTACCTCTATCCAGCTTGCCATTGTGAGCATCTACCTATGATTTCTTCAGCTGACTCTTCCCATTGTTCCTAGTCACAGGATTAAARATATGTCTTTTGTTTCTCTCATGATGACCCATTCTAGTTCCTCTTTTTTTCCCCATCCTTTATTTAGGTCTCTTTCATCACAGTTCTTAGCATATCTTGGTGAAAATGTTTCTCTCTGCTTTTCCTTCCAAGCTACCGCTACTTTCCACCTGCAGTCTCATTGGATGCAGTAGCCTTGGATGCATTGAAGCATTTAGCATGACTGGAGTTGCTTTCCTCCTCCCAGTTGTTTTTARTAACCTCTCCAGCTGCATTCCCCTCCTGCTGACCTCCTACCTGCCTCCTAGCCAAGTCTCACAGCAAGTAATCTGTGCCTACCCTTTGTGGGCTCTCAGTGTCCCTGGGGACTCCAGATCTGATCCCAACAGTCTTATCTTCTGTGACATTGTCCACTTCTGATTCTCTTTCGGCCAGTCCTTTAGTGCGTCTTCCAAAGGATTCTTCTGCACTAAAGAAATAGGAATATGGCTTTTATCAGAAGCAGTCAGTGGGTTTTTAAACAAGGATATTTCCTAATTTTTTTTTTTAATATTATTTTGTCTTTAAGGCTGTAGAACTGTCCTTATCTGGTTAATCTAATTGGCGATTATGAATGTYAGAAGGAAAAACTGGAGCCTGTGACAACAGAAGTAATCTTGCAATCAATAAAAAAAATCCATGTTTTGCTTCAGTCACCAATTTTATCCTTCTTAATTTACCTTCTGCCTCAGAAAAATGCTCATCCAATAGCTTTCATCCAATTTTCATTTTGTTTGCTCATTCTCTGCATCATGAGTAGCCATTTCAGAGGTTATTCATTTTTCTTCCTGTTTCTGGGTTGTGCTGTCAYGCTGTGCACTTGATAAGGATCTGAACTTGATAAGGATAGAGGCAGAAATTTACTCTTTGTAGGAAATCCGTTCTTTTCTGTTATGTAGTTGGACCCAAAGGTGTATGTGGACATCCCCATTGATGCAATGAAACACTGATAGAAAAGAGATAGGACCTGGGAGAGATTAAAGTAATTTCAGTGAYGGGCCAGATAATTTAATGTTTCTTGTTCTTTGTTCTGCCGTTCTAATGGAGAATGAAATGAGGAGAGATTTCTTTTGGAATCCGGAGTCATTGTTTTGCTTGCAAAAGGGAATCTATAGCTGCAGTTCAAGGTGTGTGGGACACTTCATGCCACATCCGGAGCACTAAGTATAGAATGAAGGGACATCAGTACACAGAGGGCATGTTTCAGATGTAAATACATGAAAAAAAAAAGCTATTCAAATGCTGGGCAATAAGGACAAGCTGAATTCTTCTGCTGCATTCTTCTGGGTCTTTTCAATTTTTGTGGTGATTTATATGAGCAGCCTTCAGAGATTTATAACACTTTTTTTGGTGTGGGAGTCAAGTCATGATCTATTTCCACTTCATTTTGAATGTTGCCTTTTARTCACAGAAGTCATTCAGCTGTGCCTAGAGTTGTCAAGCTCTGTGTAGATCCCGCAGATTATATCAGAGGAATATGCAAGTTCATAGCCAAAGCCCTAAGGGCTCTGTAAGGAGGAAATCGCTGCAGAATGARAATCCAGATACTCGCTCTGGATTTCATGCAGCACCTTGGAAAGCGCCCCCAGTTCGGGCTGCACACTGCCATTACGGAAGGTAAAGTCCTTGTCTTTCAGATCCTCGCCACCTCCTGCTAACTAGAAGGATATCTTGAACTTTGGGAGGAGGGTGGAAGTGATRACCAAAGGTGGAGGAAAAGCAAGGAACTTGACAGAAGAAATAAACAGCACAAACTTCTTTCCATCCAGTTGAAGCTTTCTACCAGTTTTTTAGACTAAAKGGGTGCAGTGAATGTCTTAACTGTCCCCCGGGCTAGCCAGGAGCTGCATATGGCACCCTCAGCGTGGCCTGCCACCAGAGTGGCCCRGCTTTGGCAGAAGGGTTTGGCAGCCAGGAGATGCAGCGTGTGCTCAGTGGTGTTTGTGACGCTCTTAGTGCATTAACAAGAAAATACGCAAGGTTAACCAGAGCACGGGAGAAGCTCTGCCGTTACTTTCAACAGTTAGGATTTCACTAGGGGGGTTTTAAACTGATTTGAATTGGTCAGCTGCTGTTGTCCACAACAACGGGACTTGCTGGTTACTGGTGTAGAGCTGRCATACACCATAAAGCATAGAAGGGGTATAAATCCACCTTGTACACCCAGCAGCGTCTTATATCAAGGTACGAGATGGGACAGCCTTACACTGCTGAATCCCTGTTATTCCATGTGATTGGATGAGACAGTCTTGCTCTACCTCTATTCCCAAAAAGCTTCTATTGGACGGCTTTCAGATTTAACATTTAGGCTCCCTCCTCTAGTTTTCTACATTTATTTGTGACTAGCTTATACCAGTTTGTCCTTATGTCAGGACTGCCTTTCAGTTTAGGTAACTCGTCTCTCAACAGACATAGCTGCTGCTTGCTAGGACATGGGAGCTCCTGCTTTTTGATGTAGATTCTCTGAGCTTCTGCTCATCCCCCACGTTTGCTCCAGTCAGCTTTCCTTGCTCTTGGGCTTGGTGACCAGGGCTATATGCATTTCCTAGGACCTTTTATCATGGCACAAATACATGTCTGCATCTCTAGCCTTAATGCACTAGATCCCAGATAAAAAAAAATATTCAGGCCCCATGGTTATTCTTCCTATAACAACTTCACCGCATTCTCCTTTCCAGCACWTTATTCCTTGCCCTGTAATGCTCCTGTTGCATACAGTGGAAATCTGCAGTGTCAACGACAAAAGGTCAGAGCAGGCTGGAAGGAGTCAGAAGAGAGGTGCAGGGAGGTGTGTCGCAGCAGGGCAGCAGTGTTGGTAAGTGCCACGTAAAGATATTTGGCAATATCCTGCTACCCTGGAATCCAAATGCTACCAAGTATGCTCAGTCAATATAATCTCTTGGCATCTTACTTGCAATATACATTTCATGGGGTTTTTAGAACAATAAATTGTGTTATTTTTCCATGCAGTCAAAAGTATTGAAATATATTCTGTTTTTAAATTTTTAAATATTTTGTTTTTAAAGACACAGGAGAAGTATARCAGCTGACCTATAAAGTAACACCTGTATTCCTTTTTCTCTCCTGACTCTTTCTGTTTTCCACTGCTGGCAGCTTTTCCAGTTCAATCTTGAAAACAAGAGAAGATAGGACTTAGTAAAAGWTAACATCACATATCCCCCACGTTACTTTCCAGAATCTTCCAAGAAGGGAATAGAAAGGATAAGTAGACTCCTTTGCCTGGAGCGGTTCTGCTTTCCTTGCTTGGGAATTCCAGTAGAGGAGGCAGTAGGAAGCTTTCCTTTGGCACCTGCTTCCGAGGACTGGACATTGGGCAATGGTGTCYGATGGCAAGGAGTAAAAGTGAGGGCATGAACTTGTAAACCTCAGCAGCTCTCTCCTTTCTGGTGCTTCTCACTTGAAGGACTCAGACTGTGTTAGCMAAAAGTTATTAGATCTTAGTATCAGTGCCATAAACATACCCTGAGATAAAAAGGATAGATTAAATCTGACCGGATTAAATTAGCAAGGATCAAATAAATTGGACAGGCTAGATTAAACCAGATAAACAAGGAGACAGATTAGGTTAGAAGTACTAAATTAGGCGGAATAGATGGCTGTGTGAGAAGTGCTTCTGAGGGATATGCACCAGTTCTTGAAAGGTTAACAGACAAATCCTTCACTCGTGAGTTGCCAAGGTGGTATAGCCATGACAGAGACAAATGAGATGTGGAATACGTAAGGAGAGGCATTTTCAGAAAARGAAGATAAAATATTAAAGCCACTAGAGAAAGCTGTAGGAAAACCTTATCTGAAATAAGGTGACTGCACTAATCATTCAAAAAATGAATTCAGAATGGAAAAATGCAGAGGTAGAATAAATAGAAAGATGAGAAAAATTAAGTCTTTTTTTGAGAGGCTAAAATTGCCTTTCATTCACAGTTACTGAGGAAATAAATATCAGCCTGCAGAACAGTAGAACATGATCTTTTAAAAGAAAGATTTTATGATATATATGACAGCAACAGACTGTCTAGGTCAATTAGGAGGCTCAGCTTAATATTCCCAGTAAGYCTGGGATATATATACTTTTACATGGTGTTGAGATAACAGTCACATATTAAATATATATATATCCTGAAACACAATAAAAAATGGACTCAACAGAAGAAGCTAAACAGAATTTGCTCCAATGTAAACAGAAGACATTCAATCCTCAGAATTAGATACACCGTCCTGATCTAACATGGGTCATGCTAAGTTCWTTTTTAAATTTATTTTTGTCAAAATTCATAGCTTTAATTGGTAGATATTTTCAGGAGTTATAATGCCCTTAACCAAAATAATGTAGTTTTTCATTAAAACCTTGCATTAGAGTTAATATACTTGATTAATAAATTGTATTTTTTTTTCTGATGAAGAAAAATTGAACAGCAAAGCTGGTAGAAATAAGTTCAATATTTAATTTGCCGGAAATGTGGTTTTTCCCAGCATCATTATGAGCAAGGTTTAACATACTACCCYCAGTGCAGAATCTTTTCACCCAAGTCTAAATGGATCCTTGGTAGCTGACAGCTCCAGGGCTGCTGATGTTGGCACTAACATGCTTTGCATTAGTTTGCCACAGCTGGAGCTCTTGATTCACAGGCATGAAAAGAATCAAATTAATTTCCCGTCCTTCCTTCCTGCCTGCTGCCTACTTATAAACTTATTTAAATCACAGTGCAAATTATGGACCAGCAGAAAAATGTTGGCTGTGTACTACGAGGCATACGGACCRTAACACAGAAAAACAGACCATCAAGATGTTTCCATGGTTAATATGGAGACCAGACTGAAATGTCTCTATACAAACAGGACCAAGAGAATGCGCATCCAAGACCTAGACTATTCAGCAGCGATGCTATCGTGGCTAGCTTTTGGGTGGCCAAATACCAGACCCCAACAAGGCACTTAAGCTCTAAGCTTTTCCCTGGAATAAATCAGGAGCTTACACAACAGCTCCTGTTTTATTGAATCTGGACTGCAGCACAAGCTTTTTCCTTGTCCCCTGTACCACTGGGGCGGACGGGCAGAAAGGTTTCCCTCGGGTCATTTCCAGTTCAGTCCGCTAAAGAAGCCTTGAAAGCTACTGTATGGAAAGAATGTGCTCTAATTAATTTCTAGTGGAGGATATAATGGGAAAAGGACAGTTAGAGGAGGATTAAAAAGGAAAATGTCAAACTGTTCAAAATGATCCTGGTGTCTTTGCAGGTTGGAGGTGACAGCTGTATGGAAGGGTGTTTGAAATTCCTGTATCAAACTGAATACAAAATGTCAGTGGAAAAGCTATTAACTCCTCTAAAGATAAAAAGAGCTTCCTCTTTTATCCAGGTGTACACAGTAGTAGCAATAATAATTTGATAGGCATTATGGCAAGGACAATTTCTGTACCCTGTGTCTGTTTGGATCACATCATATCTGTCACTAAAGAACATTGCAGCATGTCTAGTCTGTATTTCTGTCGTCTGTTGATACTAGACAGGAAACATCTCTTCTTCARCATAGAAAACCTGTGCTTCATTATTATCCCACTCCCTGCAAGAATTCCACCCCTTTGAGAGGACCAGGGCCTGGGCAGCTGTGAGCAGCCATGGGGCAACCCTTCTGGCACTCTAGTTTATTTGCCATCAGGTGCAGTATCCCATTTAATTCACATGGTAGGAACCAAGCCTAATACCAGGTTCTGCAGGATGGTGAATATGAGTCTGCAGAGGAAGGTAACAGAGGGGATGGATATTTCATCTGCCGTAAGGTGAATTTTCTTGCTTTTGCCTGAGCTCTTTCAAGGGATTAATAATGTCCTGAGGTAGCAATTTCATACAGTGATAAATATTAATAAAAATACACAGCTCAGAAATAATGCAGAGAACAGAGAATTTATCAGATAGGATGAAAAAAGGGAGCACACTACTAGGATGCAGGCCCAGGATTCATTTACCATCTCTTTGGCATGTGCCAGGCTACCGCMACTCCTGTACACAAAATGATCGGTTTTGTTTCTTTTGAGGAGTATTCAACAGTGGACAGACCACGCTGCACATTTATAATGCTTTMTTTAAAGACCTTGCAGTTTGCAGTGATGATAACTTCTGTGCACTAATGATACAGATATTTTACTGACATGGTTAACAACTATATGTATTTTTCTGCCTGAGTTTTATCTGGTAAAGTTTTATCTAGGCTTAGGAGAAACTCACCATGTAAAGACACACRCTAAATCTATTCCTTAAGTTTATATTGGTCCTCCCTATGACACTATAACTTTAAATTGGTTATTGAAAGTTCCTCAGGCATTTGGTCCTGTCTAATACCAAAGCCATTAATCTTATGTCTGCAAGATMTTATGCCTGTTGTAAGTGGGCAAACATTAGCTATGTGACTGCCTGCAGATAGTAAGCAACCCCAGTGAATTCATTTCTCTGTTTTGCAGTATTTTTTCTAGACACACATTCAGCTTATCTATGTTGTTTGCTGAGCCATAGACAGTAATTACTTATATAATTTATTTCATAGGAAAAAAATGAAGTATGAATATTAAAATATAAAATGTATTAAATTATGGAATGTAAGTTACACTTTGAAAAACATAACAATTCATTCTTCTGCCAAGAAAACAGACATTTCCATAACCTACTTAATTACAGATAAATTACTAAGCTACTAAGTTACGGATGAATCCTCATCCATAGGTCCCCTCTGCCAAATCTACATATAGCTGAAGAGTATGTACGTACAGGAGGATATAGGGGTGTGAGAGTGGTAGAATCTGGAGTCAAAACCTAACATTTGAAGATAAGCAGAAACAACCTTTTCATCTTCCAAATGACTTAAAATGCTGTAAGCACTGCATCAACCTATCTACCAGCATGCAAATATTTCACAGCGTGTTCTGGTGCCCCGAAGAACCTTTGGGCACCTTCCAGATGTGGCAGGTTCTGAAACAGAATCTGCAGCTCATGCCTTAAAGCTTTTCCTCAGGCTCAGGGTTTCTGCATTATTGAAGGAAGAGGGAAAGGAAGAGGGTAACAACACATAGGTGTTCATAAATGTTAACATTATGCTGCTGTTCCCCTCCATTTTTTATTTCAGGCTGACTTCTAAGTCAAGAAACCAAGTGAAGCAATTCTGTAACATTAGTGTAGCTAAAATCCAGCCAGAAACAGGATAAAAATTCAAAAGACAGAGCGATCAGCATGACATGTTAAATTTTGTGTTGTGTAAACTCCCAATATCTTCCTGCTCGCAGAAAGCCCGTTACAATGCTGACGGCCAGGACCAGACTGTATCTGCTTCTGTCATCATTTAGCAGAGGAGGAAGGATGTCCCTTACGAATGACAAGCAGCTACAATCCCCCTGGCTCACGAATCGGGTAGAGAGGAGGCTGAGAGCGTTTCCTCTACAGAGGGCTGGCATTGGAGCTCAGGACACTTGAGGAAATGTGACAATTGACAATGTGACAAGTGACTATTACATAGGTTATAACCATGCACACAGCCTATATTTTCATATCCAAGTACTTTTCTATGTATATTCAAGCATGCACAAATTTCATAAATGAACAAAATGGATTTGCTTTAATAGACGGGCATTCTTTCTTCAGGCAACGTGTTGAATCAAATCCAGCTTACTAATGGCAAAGCAATTATGTCTATTAGAAGGCACTATATTTAAAAAGAACTGGATCAGACACTCCGTATAATCTTTGCTTAAATATAGGGCCAAAATACAAGGAATGCTGATGGTGTTTRTACAAAATACATCTACTAACAATTGAAAAGCAAAGTGTCAGAATGATCTAAGACAGAGTCTGCATCATGTAGTGGCAATCTGTCATTTGCCACATACATTTRCAATTTATCCATAAAACAATGATCCCAAAAACTATCTACATGGAAAAAAGATGTCTTTTCAGGGAACTCTGCAGTGAACCTCAGATCATTTAGTCCCTTGCTGAAGTAAATCTTGCATAACACAATTAAGCACAGATTTTTAATTTCCAAGTAGACAAATATAATAGCATTTAGATTCATAAAAATCTGTTTTGCCAACTACAGTTTCTCTGCAAGATAAAAAAAAAAAGTTAAAAAAATGGTCAGAATCATCATTGCAAAGGAAACTATATATGAAATATGGTAGATGCGTCAAGATATGGTTAATTACATGCTGCAATTCCAGAAATACTTACCRTGCTTCTTATGTTTCTACAATAAATCTACAATTCTAATTATTCCACTAAGTAAATCATTTTCCAAAGCCCCGATAGAAGAATCAAGTGCTTATTTTCATTATATTATAGTCAACCTACTCATATTTTTTGTTCGTATCATTAAGCAATAATTTATGGTGCAGGGCAAGTCACTCAGCTTAATTRTAAAAATTATAAGGATCACTCACCTGTTTTGAACATGATACATATTGCAGCGTCTGAAGTGAGTTTGACCTCTTAAATGTAATTTTTAACTTGATTCTAGTTTCTGCATGTTCTCCCTATACCTCATCTCCAGATCCTGAGACACACTTTTATAAATGAGAGCTATTGGTTTGGAGTCTAGTGAAGACTGAGTGAACGTGCGTGCTTTTGGGAAATGGGTCTTCCATGACCCAGGTCATTAACGAAGATGCTACACAGTTTTGGCCTCCCCAAATCCTAAGCGATGCCACCAGTGACTTTGTGCCACTTCTGACAACCTTCAGACCAGTAGTTCAGCCAGTTTTGTGTTCACCTTGCTGTCCGTTTACCTAGCCTGTACTTCATCAGTTTGTCACTAAGGATGTTATAGGAGACAGGCAAAAGTTTTGCTAAAGTCAAGATAACAACATCCACTGCTCTCCTCTAGTCATTTCACTGCAGTGTAAATCGCATGATTTCCCTTTCACAAATCCATTCCTAACTGCGCCCAGTCACTTTCTTGTCTTTAACATATTTGGAAATAGTTTCCAGGTTTATTTGCTCCATCATCAGTGTTCAGGTGAGAATGACAAACCTGTAGTTCTCCCTGCACCCTGTGAAAACAGGAGTGACATTTGCTTTCTTTAAGTATTCAGGAGCCTCCCCAGTCATGATGATCTTTTAAAGATAACCCAGAATGACCCTACAATGACATCGGCCAGTTCCCTCAGGTCACCCCAGCAGCTTAGACACCCCACCTTGCACTGAAATCAGGCTCATAAATGCAGCAGAAAAAAATGGGCTTAATGAATCTGAATTTCTTTGAAAATGTGACCCTTTAGCTGATAGGAAACTGAATTTCACAAGAAATCTGCCAGGAAGAGAAAAAGAGAACACAGACTCACAACTTTTAAAATATTTTCTGCTAAAAAAGGTTGCTGAGGATAATACAAAATTTCCACTAGCTCRAACATTACAGGCCTGCCTCAAAATTTTCTGCAGCCAAGATTTCAGCTCTTGCCCCGGAACAGCCGAGCAGCAGACACCAGGCCGTTTGTGAARGACATCAAGTTGAACAAAATGGGAGCTCTGCTCTTTTAGAAATGCAAGTCACACTTTAGATGAAGGTTCCATTTGTATTTGCTTCTAAAAGAGCTAATAAATTTTTGGCTATCTCAATAAACAGTTAATCAGTGCCTAACRGATCAGAAGGACATCTGTAGCCTATGATAACCCTTAACACTGCTCAGTTGAGTGTATATAGCAGTTAAAATAAAGACTACTTATATCTGTAGCATACTTCTAAAGTCTATTAATAATTTAACTACCCTGTATGAATTTCAAGTCAAGTGCTGATAGAAAGTGTAGCCAAAAACTAGTGTATTCCTGACTGGAAGCACAGTTCTAAAAATCTAGTCCCAAATGTAGATACAGAGCACTTGAGTTTTGAACTCAAGCCAAGAGTAGAAGGCRGAGAACCTTCAGCCAATTATACCGTGTTGGAATATGCAATATCTGGATCACAAGATGATAAAAGCTTGGCAACATAGTGTATTCCTGTATTCTCTGAGCAGTCTAACTATTCCATAGTGCAAAATTTGTATTTTACTAACGAAAGTAACTGAACATTAATTGATTTTCTTCTACAGAAACACATTAGAGTGGTGCTTCATGTGCAGTTTTAAATAAATAAAATTCCTAGACTTCTGTTTGCCTTTTACCTATTTTGTACCCTAGATTAGTTTGTGCTAGACTAGTTTGGCTAAATTTTGGCTGATTTTGCCAGAATGATCCATATCTTTACCAAAAATGTATTAATTTAATTTTAATTTTCATCACTGAAGAGCCCATCTATTGCCGTCTGGTTGCAGGCGCCCTGCTCCTGGAGTAGATGATCAATCACTTGATGATGATGATTTGAAAGACTGCAATTTTCTAGGGTTACCTATGTCATGCTCTCTAAATCCTTTAGCATCTCCACAGGGAGAGTGTGTTATACTTAATATTGCTGAAAGAATAGTTTCCTTTTTTTCATAATACGAATTTTTCCCCGCTCTGATTAGTTGAAGTGTACTTTTGTGATCTACTTAGGCTTTTAATAGGCAAAATGCAATCTTCTAGTAGAAATGGGAGCCTACTATTTGTTCTAAAGTAAGTGTACACTGGTATGGATATGCAGTAATATAAAGTCCTATTACCCATGGTTTTGCTCTTGTATACCTGTTGTTCCATACAGGGAGTGCTGTAGTAGAATTACCTTGAAAAAATTATCATCAGGAGACAAATTCATCCTAGGCTCCTGACTGTAATTGTAGAGCCTGTGATCCATGTATTTAGCAGAGCAGGAGTTTTGTACRTGTGAAAATGAAGGGCTGCACATGGCAGAAGGCACATGTGAGGTGGTAGGGTTGAAGGAAAGAGTTACCATTTGAAATTATGCTTTTTTCTTGTTTTAAATGTCTTAAAAGGGAAAAGTATGTAAAAGTCTTAGAATAGCTGGGATTAAATTTATATCATCAAAGAGGCAAATAATTTTAGCCATAGTATCTTCTCACTTCTTCCTGTATATTTCCATTCATTATTTTCTCCTTTAAAGCAGGTGTAAGGGAAATTTCTCATATTTTATATCTGCCAAACTGAGTTGTTAATTTCTTGACAGAAAGCCAAGACAGGTAAGCTACAGCTATTCCCAAGGGATTGCTTGGCCTGATCTGGCAATCCGCTGATGCTCCTGTTGCACCTTCAGTCCCTCTTCATTTAATTTTATTCGATATTCCTGAGAAGAACTAGCACTTAATAAAGTGACTCTGTATCCATCTCCCCTTCTAATCCAGTATTTAACTGTACAGATCAAAGATCTACGTCAAAACCAATGTCAGTAGCATGGCAGAAACTGCAAATGGGGATAACACAGAGAACCCTAATTTTTGACAGCTAATGATCTCTCCCTCTCTCTCTCTGTATATATATATATGTACACACACACACAMAAATTACTTTAATCCTTATATTAATCTTATCCAAAGGTATTACTGGACATGTAATTACGCAAATTTCATTGCTAAAAAGAGTTTACAAAGTAGAGCAAGACATAGTCTCCTATTTTCTAATGTAATGTGGTAACCACCATTTGTTGTTCAGTATTTTTTCCAGAGTGTATAATGGCATTCCCTTTGTATAAGTTACATAGAAATGCCTTTCCCAAGGTTGTAAACATCACAGTATATCATCTGCCTTGTGAAGCTGAGTTTTACCATTGTCCTGGATTCAAAAGTATGACTAAAAAAATATAACATAGAAAATTACAGAAACTAAACTTACATTAATTTAATTATTTAAAATTCATTAATTTTAGTAATTTATTAATTTTATTAATTTTAAATAATAAATTACATTGATTCTTTGTCAGATCATTGTTAGATCCATAAAATATTTGATTGACAAAGCGGAGGCAGCTCTTATCTTGAAAACAGGAGTGTTTTATAAACATGCTTAAATCAGAGCTGCCACTGAYTGGCAAGATGGTGACTTGTGTTTATACATTATTAAATTTGTGGAAGGAGATTTTATTCACTTTTTTGCCACTGACCTCAACTGGCTTTCYGTTTCAGGGAATTTTAGCTAGGGCTTTAAAAAGCCTTGAGAATAGAGCCCTACCAGGTTCTTGTGGTTCTTTTCTAAAAATAAAGTAAGCCAGCAAGGATCTATTTTTTCCCAGCAGTTCTGTTGAAAGCCAGATCTTGTTGGCCTGAGTAAGAAACTGGACCCAGGTTTTCATGGTTGATATGTAAACAAGTAGGTTAAACAGTTGCCCCGCAAAAATTTCTGAAAAAAAAGCAAACTTTATATTCTTTCTGTAATCTGTGCTGTTCCAATAGCAAATGCCCACATATCACACCAAGTACCATACTAAACCAATTTGTCTTGAATAAAATAGAAACCTTAGGGACTGTTCATTAATATCTTTTTTCAATTGTACTTGTTTCTTCAAGTACCTACGACATAAACCAACTTGGTATTTTGCAATTAAGTCAAGTTCTTTAAAGTCAAATAACTTTCCTCTTTCTCCCTTCCTGCCAGTCAATCGCCTTACAAAAGCTTCGTCTTCATTCGGTCAGATAGCATGCTGTAAAAGGCTCCGCTTTTCTCTTAAGAAAGAGACGTGACACATCGCTGCGTGCCCTGTCATCAAGCTGTCCACGTGGCATAATCCCCACCCGGCCGTGCCAGGAAGGGCGAGTGGATGGGGCTGCCCGTCCTGCCCGTGCGCCCACTGATGCGGTCAGAGCGAGCCCAAGCAGAACGTGAAACACAGGGGATCCTTTCCAAGCTTCACAAAAGGCTGCTCTGTCACTTAAAGACAAACGCAGCACGTAAGTACGGAAAGCAGAGCAGATATCATGGAAGTGAATGCTATTTTTGGCTTAAATTACCACTAAAATGACAATGTACATTTATATATTAGTGAGAATAACTTCTCTGCAGCTTAGTGGCAATTTTGCTCAAGGTTTACATAGATGAATCAACTTAATGCAACTGTTAAAATATTAATCTTCTAAGACACTTAAGACTTAGAGGGTAAGATAGACAAGTCTGTCCAAAGACTAGTCTGTCCATCATATCAAAGAGAATAAGACAGAAAAATGCCATCTCATCCTTCTTCATTAAAAAAATAGAGAGACATATCTTATATGGATTACATATATATTTTTATATATTTCTGTAAACACACTCRTTAGATATGCATCTAAATTTGTTGCATACATTCAATAATACATAAATACAAATCCAATAGCAAAGAGTGGTTTTCACTATTTTAGACATACAATTTGTCATATTTGTGTAAATTGCTGCTCACTTTGAGTGAAGGAAGTTTCATTTCCAATTGCTGAAGAAAAATCCCCAAATCATGAGATTACTTAAACAACCATGGGATTTTTGTCTTAATTAAAAGTAAATATTTCGTGCGTTCATTGATTATGAGTTTCTTTGTGTTTTCAATCCTCTTTCTCTGTAACCCTGAGGATTAGAAAATTTACTTCCAAGTAATGAAATCGGAGACTCATCACTAATTTCATGGCTGCAGCAGCTGTCATAAACCTACATATCCATTTCAGAGGTTGGGCTGCTTCAGGTTAGCTCCAAACCGATCCCATGAACTGTGCCTCCATTTGCAGTTGGAGAATATTTATGTTCTCACAGTGCATCTTCTGCTATAGTTATATCCTAAAGTACCACTTTGGGATGCACTCCAGAGTGCAGTAAATGGGAATGGTTGGAGATGTGCGTCAAAACCGTGCTTTTGATTTGAAATGAAGTGGTAATGGAGAAGCTCCCTTTGTCACCTTTGCTAGATCAGCAGCACTTATCCATGAGGACTAGAAGGGATTAGAGTATTAGAGAAAACAAAAAATAGAAAAAAAGGAGATGCATTTATTGTTTGCCCTACTGGCTACCTTTGGACAAGTGATAAGCAACAGAGAGTGACAACTCTGAAGGTGGCTTATTGTCCATCTGCACTTCTTTGTGCAGTCAGCATCATTGCAGCATGTTTTCCATTTTTTCATTTGTGAACATGAGGAGCAACTAGGAGATGTGAACATTTACCTAAAGAAGTATGATGGGTTTGCAGTGGTAAATGTTTAACAGAATTGAAGTTCACCTTCACGCCACTCTGTTAAGCTTGTGTGTTCATGCATGTAATGACCTTGCTGAAAAATGTGTAAAGTTTGGTGGTCAAATTGAGAAATCCAAGGCAGACACAGAAAATGAAATAGAGTCTTCAGCCAGAAGAGACGGATTACAGATGTTACACTTTTTGCATGAGAGAAAGCAGACGAGTTACCAGGGAAAAGCAAGAATGTGGGGAAGTCGGCAGTCAAGCTATAGGTAGAACAAAGTAGGTAGAGCAAGCCCAGCGCAAACAAGCAGATTTACTCACTGTTACTAGTATAAAATAGAGCTCAATTTTTAATTAATTCTCCAAACAGCCCAGTAAATGCTATGTACAAATGTCTGTAACTACATCCCTTCTCAAAATCCTCTGCGACACCAGGTGAAGCCTGCGAAGCATTATGTACTCTGAAAATAGTTTGTGGAGCAACAAACATCAATTGTCAACAGAGAAGGGCAAAATTATCTTGATTTATCTTATGCTGAAGTATTCAGTCACGAAGGGAGCAGCTTTCTTCCAGCAATGAGTGTTTTCATGCACAGTGCTATATCACTGGGGCTCTTCCCACATCAGTCATGGTTTGTTGCTCAGTAAAAATTGTACTCTGTAGATATTACAGCAACTAAAACATCTTATTATTTTGTGTGTATTACGATGTCTTTTTAGGCAGCAGGAAGAAGATGAATGTACCTTCTTTTATGCTGCTAATTAGACATATATATATACACACACGCAAAGAAACAGGTAATATGGCATGAGGAAAACCCTTAGCAAATCAAAACAAAAGAAAGCATTTGCTATTTCTATCTGCCTGTGATAATTAGGTATGAAAGCAAGCATTGTACCCAGTCCTACATGCTCTGCGTGAAAGTCGTCCCTATTATATGATTCAGAGAAAGGTAATTAATTGCTTTGGTCCATCACTCATTTTAATTCTGGATTGCTACCCAGGGAGGTGGGAGGGATTTCAGACTCGTAGCYCTAGGAGATTCATTCACATTCTCCAAGGTAGGATGAGCTGTGCCTCTGCCATTCATGGCGGATGTTTGCCATGTTCTTCTGTACCTTCCGACATCTTCCCACGTTATAAACTACAGTGCTCCCCTTCCTAGTAGAAAGGGTGAATGTGTAAGCCAAATCTCTGTTGCAATTTAAGAGAAGTATTTTTTGTCATCTCCGTAGGGGACATGAAAAAATGCTTATTTCTTTCCTACTTTCCACAACCTTTATATACTTAAAGATGGTTCTCATATCCCTTTCTCTATTTTCATTTCCATTCAATCATTTCCAACAAATCTTTATCTGGAAAAGTGCTGCTTAATTAAGCTACTGAATGAAACTGCCCTTTCATGGCAAGGCTTCAAGTAATGATACACCTAAAATGCCCTCAGCTTGGGCCTAGCAATTTGCACCTGGAATTTTTATGTATAGCACCCATATGGTGGAATGATCTTTTTAAGAGCAGTATTTCTGGACGCTGACTGCTATAGAAGTTTTGCCTCTATGGGCCAACAATCTGGTGAAAGCCTGTTTGAAAACCTGAACATCAACAGTGACAATCTGGCATTGCGAGTCCCAAGTCACAAACTTGGCCTTGTGAAACCAGGCATTTCAAAGCTGAGGCATAAAGAATGAAGCTGATACAAAAGGAAAGACACTAAGGCAGGGGGAATAAGGCAAGTAATCAGAGAAGGATAAATTGGTTCCGTTCAAATGAGGTTCCTAATAAAGGCAAACAAAAACTAAATATGCAGAAGGCTAAGAAAATAGTCATATGCAGCTCTTCATTACTTTTCTGTCAACAGATTTTTCTTTTGGAGTTTTCTCCTTTGGAGAAGTCTGCTCTTCCTGCTGACAGCAGGCTCTTTGCAGGTGTTGCAGAGGTGTGCAAATACCTTCACGGAGCAGGAGTGCAAGCACTCCGACAACCCCACACGCCGTGCAGGAGTTGAGCGTGGCACTTGGTGAGTGGCTTTGTTCTCCATGCTCACAACCTGTGTGCTGCGGACAGAATCTGTGACCCAAATAAATTTTCCATTGACTCTGTGGTGGTGGTTACAGCCAAATTGCAAATTTCCCCATTCATCTTCACTTCAGCAGCTTTATTACTTTAGAGTAATCCTAGGGTCACCTAGGCAAAAAGTACCTGCCAAATCATAGAATCCACATCAGTCTCTCATTCTGTCCTACAGTTTCAGTAGGAGTAGAAGACTGAAAACAAACTGCACAGAAATTGATTTTGAATCTTAATTTGTAGGTACCTTTAATGAAAATTTTATAACATAGCAGAGATTGAGGAAGGTATGTTTTTAGAGATATTCAGTCATTACAATTATARGAGATTCTATGGCATAAAGATAAATACATTACTGTGGTGCAAATAAGGAAATGTTTGCATTTGGTATCTGTAGGTCTTTGTGTTCTGAAATATYATCAATTAAATATATTGATACAATTGTGAAAAAATATGAGAGGATTCTTCCCTGCATTTACTGCTACATATAGKGATAGAGAACTTCAGTGGTTGATAAAAACAAGTCCTGAGCAATAAAATAATTGATCGTATTTCAAGGGGGGAAAAAAAGTGCTTTTCCTTTGTTGTGATTGGTCAAATTATGAGCCAAATGATCCATGGATTAAATTGTGAAGACAACAGAACTGTTGATTTGAGCAGTGAGAACAACACTGGGAGTTAAGTGAGGAATTAGAGAATTCTAACGAGACACTGGCCTGTAGGAGCCTTGGTGTAGTTCTCTATGAGCAGTTACCAAACAACTCCTGTTGTTAAAAATTTCCCCTGGCCTTAGTTAGCATCACCCCCTCTTGTAGCTGTGTAGGTAAAGAGTAAAATTTGACTTTGCAGGCRAGAACCAGCCGAGGAGGAGACTCCTGGGGCACGGGGGCTGTAGGGACGAGGCAGCAGAGCGACTCACGTGCCCCAGCTCCCCTCTGCGCCGCTTTGTTCCTCACCTGCAGGGCAGGAGGGGTCGGGTCTCCCAGAGGTGTGTGGCCGTGTGTATGAAAAGGAGCAGCACATGGTTCARTGCTGCTGCACTGAAGCAAATGCGGTGGCCAGACCGTCAGGGATACTGAGCATCCCTGAGTCTCATCCGATCCGATGGAACGTGCCCCCGTGGAGCCGTAATGTTACGAGTGTCAAGCCTYGACAATGAATAGAAGATAACGTAGCATCTTAACGAGGAATTGTCACCCCCGATTAAGTCAGTAAGTATCTTAGTATGGCCTTTAATAACCAAGGCTTTCATCGTGTGCAATCAGAGAGTACATTAGAAGAGCAATATGAATAATAGCTGTGTGCTGTGAAAATTGAGGACAGATGCATGAGCTATAAAAATCTCTTTCCAGTATACTAGATRAAAAAGAGAAAACTCCTCCAGAGTATTTCTAGACAAAGCAGGAACCTGAAATCATTAAAAATAGGTACCGCATGGCACCTATTGCCAGATTGTAGCAGCTCCGGGTATATGAGGCCACGTGTACTATATTGTTTAAATATAGTTTTGCTTTCTCATCTGTCTGATTCTTCTTACCCACAATGATGATGATAATAATAACAATAACTTTTACATTATTAGAAAGAGGATGAACAGACTACCCATTTGAAGGAAGGAATAGTTAGCATCAAGGGAAAGTTTATAAAATATTTCCTGATATTATTACCCCCACTCAAGCTCCAAGGATTATCAGTACTTTGTACTCAACTCTTATCAGTTTCTTAAGGGCTTTGCTTTTTTTATACAAAACTACAAATAATTTAAGATCAAAAGAAAAATACTGGCATGGAAAATTAGTACTAACAAAGATAACTAACCTGCTCATGAAAGATTATTGCTTCTGAGAAAAAGTTAAATATTTTATAAGTATTGAGTTAATGTTATATTTATTAAGATGAGTAAGCATACATTAATAATTCAATAAGGCATATATGAACTGGTATTCTGAGGAGATCATGCAAACAAGCTGTTTCCTATTTGAGGAAGGAGATTGATTTTTGACTTTTTTTTTTATTAGGTATTTTATTATTTTTATTTAGATATTTTATTAGATATTTGATACCTCATTTTTAAGAATTGCTGTACCATTATATTACATAATATTTGTAACTTCTGTTATTGTTTTAAAATTTGAACTTTTTTTGGCAAATGAGTTTTATGTTCTCCCATTTGATCATCCATTATCTTTCCAAAGGGAAGGAAAATAAATTTCCACTGGGAAAAAAATAGTTTGACTTAAGCGAGCAAATACATCCCCTAGTCAAAAAAAAGTAGCAAAATGCCAATGTGAACCTCATGGGATAGAAAAGAAAGCGTACTCTTCTAGTCAGATGAATAAAACTATCAAAATAACTATTTTTCAAAAGCTCCTTTCCTACCTTTCAGCACCCTAAACTACCACCATAACCGCCTGGCCTTAGATAGCATACCCCGTGGGTAGACAGGATGGCTGTGCACAAGGAGGGTAAACGGCTGAAATGCACGGACAAAAGCTGTCGTTTGTGCAGTTGGAAAGAGCTTTCATCCTACAGCCGTGCACAAAGGAGCGGGCAGGTTCTTTGGCAGAAAGCTCCTGCTCTCTGCTCAAAGGCATTTATGAGGTGCTGCCAAGCAGTCAGGCACAGAGAGGGGATCTGGTGTAACAGGGAGTTACGGGATGCCGTCATGCTTGCGACGCCACATCCCTACGCAGTCAGAAACACAAATTGCAAGATATTGAGGCTGTCAATTCCCTTCCCTATGCGTTGGCAGAGAGGGTAGCTGTGTCACAGACCTAGCACCCGCAGTCAGGTTTCCTCAGAGTGCAGAAATCTATACAGCTTATCTGCACGGGCAAGAAGCAGCACACTTGTTCCACGGATGGACAGAGCCTGTGTGATCACTGGAAATACTGGGGCACCCCTGCACCCGTGCCAAGTACCTTGCCCCTCAGCAGGACCTGTTCCCATCCAGTCTCACATTCCACAGCTCGTGCTGACGCAGGGACTGCTGTCTCCGGCCAGTCCTTGATTTAGCTACTGCCTTAAAACCTACTATATTTTCATAAATGCCGTTCCCCTTGCAGCTCCGTACCGTTGGGAAGGGTTCCCTGGAAACACCAGCAAAGCAGCACCATTCTTCTCCCTCACCTCCCTGCTTATTTTCTCTCTTTCTCCAGATGCCAGCAGAGCAGTTAGCCACAGTTACGCTCCTGGAGGCTATCATGAGGGCTGATCTCATGCAGCTTTTCTCATATTCCTCCATCTGTTTCTGCACATCATGCACTGAATGCTCTTTTAGATTTCAGCTATAAGCTGTTGGGGACAGGAACCAATCTTTTCTTCAGATTTTGTTCTGTGCCTAAGACCTGTTCTTAATGTAATCTTCTCATATGAGCCAAAAATAAATGAATATATTGCTTCAGTCACAATCAATTTAAAATGCCTCATACTTAAGTAACACATTCCTTCACATTAGCAAAAAAAATAGCAGAGCTCTTTCTTTTCGCAGATTAGTTGATTATTTCTCAGGGTCTTGCAGGGGTTGCTGTTAAGGTAGAAAAGAAGACATCAATATTTAACCCACATAACAACATTTTAAAGGAGACTTGTCACTACCGAATATTTTGTGTTGTGCGAATTTAATTTTGTCCTATGTCTGTTTCATGGAAACTGTAACTTAGATACAGGGCACCCAAACTGATAAACATAAATCAATATCTGGCATGTTATGAGTAACCATATTTCAGGGAAATTATTTGAATTCACTTATATATATATCATAAACCTAAATTACAGCCATGAATTTGGGGCTCAACGGAGTTCTCTGAACTGTAATAGCAGAGAAATCTAATATAAGGTCATTTTTTCTGATTCTAGAAAACAGAGTAAAGCTTCTCTTTCCTATTAGAATGTCAACCCTGCCCCTATGCATTTGAGTCTATAATAACAGTTTAATTATAAAGCTCATTTTTCAGAAGAGTTGAACTTAGAGACACAGAACCATTCTTCAGGGTGACAGAAATAGCCACAGGTTGGGAATACACAGTGAACAATTTTGATCAGTTATGTGCATGCATAAGAAAAAGAATAGATTAATACTGACTTGTGAATGTCTTTCACTTTCTATGCAAAGTTAAAATGTGACTTCTTCATACTTTTCTAAGATAGTCAAGGTGTTTTCAGGTGAAGACCTGAAACAAACACCAGTTTTCATAAGCAAATTCACCTGGTCACTCTAATTTTAGTCATCACATTGACCTGCTTGTGAAGGGTCTTCCTTTTTTTCCTAGCATCCTTACAAGGAGAGTATCCTTGAGTCTCTCTGACTATTAAATAAATAGTGAATTTAACTAGTCATCCATCCCACACAGAAGGGGAAAATGCATGATGTCAAAATTTCCAAAATAGCGTTAGGCTTTCCGATCGAATGGCCATAACAGTTCCGCATCTACAGATGCCACAGGTTTCCATCTGAGTCCCACGCTGACTTTGACTGCTTATGGCTTCCCAAGCAAATCAATGCAAGTGCAGACCACGAGAGCCCTTCGCTGCTCTAGGCTACTGACTGTCGCAGAAGCCTGTATTGAGAGACAGGGAATGTGTTTGAAGTTGCTGGGAATCTTTGTCACCTCTTTTGATCAATCACCAGATCAACTCAGATCGACTTGGAGAGCCAGCGCTGCTTTGCTTAAAGCCTGTGATTGTATTGCCAAGGAATTTACCTTGCCATTGCCTGACACGATTTTATTTTACTTTTTAAAGTAAAGGGGTTTTGCATACAAATGAATACCTTTTTGCTGTTAAATTCCACATCGCATTTAAATGATTTAAAAAGTAAACAAGCCTGGGAAATTAATTTTCCAAATTCAGCTGAGCTACACGAAACACTGAGCTTTAAAGGATGCACAAAAGGAAAGTGTCTTTTGTGATTTTGATACCCTTCTCTTTGTCCTGTCAGAACTGCTTTGTGGTGGCAGGAGTATCTTTTGAGAGTTTTCATTTCAGGGTGCTTCATATTTCATCTGTTCCATCTTCATTTATCTCCAGCAATTATACTCTTACCGGTCTGACTTAAAATAATTCAAAGGATAACTTTGTTCCCCCCTATTAGGAGTTCTCAGTATATCTGATACAAGCTATGCTGTGATTAAAGCTATAGAATTATGCAATTAATTATTCTACTTCTCTAAGTGATGCATAAAGTTTTGTTAGTGAGAAAAAGGGGTAGTAACACATGAACACATGAATAGTAGGCATTTAGGTGTGAAAATATGTAATTAATTAGGATTACCACTTACATTTACAGAAGTCAAGATGCTAAAACAGCTGATAGCCTTTCTGACCAACCTGATGATATTTTCTTGTCTGATCAAGCCCCAAATAGTACTATTGCTAACTTTTAATTTAGGGTCTTCATTGTTCTATTACCTGTCTGAAAGGTATTTTCTCGTTAGCTTTAGAATTACATTGTACATAGTTACTTGTCATCTTTCGCCACATTTTCACTTTCCTTCATATAATGGACTTTAAGACTRCCAAACTTAGACTCAGGAGAGAACAGAGAGTGCCTGAATTCTGAACCCTTGTGTACTATCAAATGCCATCAGTACTGATCAGACATGGTAGGTAGGAAGCTGTTTATGGCAGTGGGACTGCAGAGTTCTAATGCAGGCTTCAAACCAATCAGTTACCCATCAAAATGCACCTTCTTGCAGAGAACCTTCCATTTTATTGTCTTAACTAATTTTGAGCAAAAGTTTAGAGGATTTATGAATTCCTGCCCCCATGCCTTAGCTGAAAGGAAGTTAATAAACACAGCTGGAAAAAGGAATAACTAGAAAGATCTGTTCAGATTCCTGTCAAGACCATAAATAATCCAGACTTTATTTTCTACTCCACAAAATATTGCAGTGCTTCTACATACAACAGCSTCTCATTATTTTGCACTTCGTTATTTATATTTTGAATAATTCTTACAGTCGAGGCTTAAGTTGTCAAGTTCTTCTGACATTCAGGAAAAAAGTAAAAGCAGGAGCTGAAGGGAGGCTTTATTTCCAGTAATTCATGTGTTTTACAGAATAAAAACAAAGAAATGCTACTTTCATTTGTCTGCAGGTAATTAAAATGCAAGATGGATTACCAACATTAATTAAAACTAATTCCCAGATTCTACTGTACTTTCAGATAACTGTAGTTATATTCATCAGGTTTCTTTCTTTCTTCTCAGGGGAGAAAGAGGTAAAAGGCTGCCCAYGGAATTTATATGAAGCTTTAAATCTTTCCATGGGGAAGTATGTAAACAGATGCATAATATATATTTTTTTAATATAAAAATTTAATCAGTGATAAAAAGGGTGCTTTTTTCCTAATCATCAAGATGATATGATATCTAATCAAATCTGTACTATAAGCAGAACTAAGGATGAACACAATGTCTCCTTCTGGATGGACATATTTTCAGTGCTTTCAGCTTGAAGTATTTATTATGCTCATATTGTCCAAGGATTATATAACTCAGCTTTTCTASACAATAACTTAGTGAAAACAAATTAAGTATGGCAGATCCACAAAAACACTTAATCTTAAAGATAAGATTATCTTTCAAAGGATAAAATATTTTTCAGATATTTAATTCAGTTTCTGAAGAACCGCTTCATGTTTTCTCTTCTGTTATTCATTTATAATCCATAGCGGTCTTCGCTTTAGCAAAGAATGCCAGAGACCGAAAATTAAACTGAATAATATCATATAAAGCAACAGATAGGAAAAGAAATGGTTTAAACACAAAGCTAAATCCCACTGCTGTAAATTCAGTACAAGAGAAGGCCCAAAAAGCCATTTATTCAAAGGCCAAAGTCCAGCAACTGAATGGCAGGAACCACATAAATACCCTTCGGGGCGGCATTAACAATGGGAACATCTGTTTTACTAAAATGACTGCAAACCTCCAGGTTTAGTGCAAGTCATTCTTTTAATGCATGAGTCCATCATCCTAATCAACAAAGGAGCAGCACTGCAAATGTGGGACCCGGCCCAAAAGGTTTGAGGTGCTCAGGGACTTTCTGGGCTTTTCACATCTTTACCATTTAATTGGTAATGACTATTCTGGCTGTTGTTTTTAAGCCAGCTTCTGCCTGTGGTCGTATTTGGATATAGCAGGTTTTASTGCCTGAATGTCCATGACGTGTTCCACACCCATTGGAAATGCATAGCAGAGGTTTGCAGTGTAGTCCAGGTCCTGAGCTGTTTCCCGTCTCTCTCCCCATGGGCACAACTTGGAGGACACCACCGAGCTCCTTTGGGAGAGAGGGGCCCTGCTGCACATGAGAGGTTCTGGGCACTTGCACCCCAGAAGAAGGAAGCACAAAGTCCTGACTCAGGTCCTCAGAAACCTGAGCCTGAAGCAGCGTCCCGCGGCACCTCTCTGGCCCAAGGGAAACGCTGCTTTTCTCCCACGTGGGTACCTGAGYGCAGCAAGGATGGGACACGCACGCTTACACAGCCAGCGTGGGGGAAATAAAGGCAAATCAGCGATGCAGAGGAAGCCGAGTGCGTCACAGACACACTCTGCAATTCTAACGTTTAATTAAGATTTGAGTGCGCAGGCAAACAGTTTGAAAAAATATTCTTAAGACAATACTTCTAAAGACAAGAAAGTCARTATAAAAGCATCAAAAAAGTTCTTAACATTTCATTTTACTATATAATTTTGTAGAAAAAGTTAGGCGATTTATAGCACAACTCTATGTTCTGGAATTTTATGACAGTTACACATAGTAGTTCATARAGGAACTATCACTCCCTGGAATCAGATGGCTTAGAACACACGGTTCCAATGTACTTAGTAATCACCAGCCAACTTCATGCCTTTTCAGAAGCTCTTTAAACTTATCCAGATTAAACTTTATAATAGCACAACTGGGCAGATGAGCTTTTAGTGGCTTTCTATAGTCTGGAATAGATCAGGAAAAGAACAAAGACAGCTCCAAACTCCCCGAAATCATTTAATACCTTTTGCTGCAAACAACGGAGGATGAGACTGTTTTGAAAACATAACTGCCTTTTTTTTTTTTATTTTATAGAAGGAATGATTTGAMAATGTCATTTAAATTATTTTCCTCACACAAATTAAATGTCATTCCAGCTGCCTGAGATATGGCCCTCTTCAAATCCTTTCATTGCCTTTCTTTCATCTACGGCATCGGATTTTATCTCCAAGGGTGAAATCCTCTTCCACACACACACACCCCCCTCCAAGTGCCTTCTTCAATAATGTTTTCATCTTCATTTCTTGAATGTAAAGCCTTAACCTTTTACCTACAGCCTGACTAGAGATTTTTATCCTTTCCACCTCATGCTTACCACYAATCTGTGGGCCCCAGTTTGTGTCCTCTCACCCCAGATGTGCTGATCGTATTCCTCCCTCTTTACCCAGTTTCTTCTTTGCAGCAGCACAACAGAAGACACTACATCTCTTAGTCCACAATGCTCCTAAGAGCCGTGGGACAGGAGCAGTTGGTTGCATTTTCATAAGCCAGAAGATAGTTATCAGTGGTAGTGATGCAGGCATCCATCAATCGTCTCAAGGCCTTTTGGCATCAGTTAACCAACTTGCTGGTGCTTCCCAGCTGCACCATGGGCCGATATTGAAGGATCCTCTCTAAACCCAGGCATTACAGCTCGCATGGCAGAAGCCCACTGAAGTCACTTTCTGACATGGAAAATCGATTACTGGACCTTACTGATAAGAATCATTGCATTTTTAAGGACAAAAAGTGTGGAATTCCCTGTATCTGGAAAAGATCTCGTGAAAGTCTTGCGCTCACCCAAGTTACAAAAAAGTCTGCTGAATACTAAAATCTCTGTTTGTATTACTAACTTATAATGCTGGCAAATAAATTAATATTTTGATGCTCCAAATAATTGCGCTAGTCAATCTGCAGTCTTTATTCCATCCCACAGGAGCATGTTACATTGTTCATGTCGCTGAATTGCCATCCACGTTCCAGCTGTGGGATGCACGGTGCAGCATCCAGCAGCCCTCATTATTCTCTGCTTGCTCTTCGAACAGTAGCTAAGGCCGTTCCCGGTATGACCCGGGGAACGGAGGCTGAGCACTGACTCCGTTGATGTCATGAATTGCTCTCTGTCTGCGTACCCGTCCTCTACCCCGTCAGCGCTGACAGGCCAGSCCAGTTGTGTGTGAGGGTGACTGTTGCCAGCACTGTGGCTTGCCCCGAGGCTAGTGATCGTTCCTGGAGGCAAAGGCCTCTTACCGGTTCATATATATATTTGCTACAGCAAATATACACGTCAGCCTAGCTAGCGTTCAAAGCTAATGTCAAAGAAGGTGCTCTGGTGGGTGACTTATTCTTGCATGTGACTGAATATCTTAACCTTTCACTTGAGCTCATAGATGGTTAACAACAGAAACATTTCCTATGTCATAATAAATTACAGCCGTTCTCCCCCGTGGCTGGGCGTCAGCTTACAGTGGGTGTGTGTCTTGATTAAGTCGTTTGCTTGCCGGCCTCCATGTGACTTAGTAGATAAAACAAGTCTTGCTGAGAGGTGAGTCACTGTTGTCCTTTCAATGAGCAAAGGCTTATTTTTCCAGGAATGTGAAAACTTCTTGTTATACAGCCTTTTTCTGCTTCATAATATTTAAAATCTGAATCATGAACATCCTAAATTTTTGTGCTGTTTTTGTTCTCCTCATTTTCCAAGCTTTTAGTGATTTATATATTCCGCAGCCATAAACCCTTTGCTGGTGACAGCTGAGGTCCTGCTCTCCTTCCCCGTTGGGGCACCGTGCACTTGTGCATCAGCAGGTAGTGCATTTYACTCACCCAGCCCTCCGCCAGATCTCTGCCCTTCCAGAGGCTGCTTGTTCTCCCTGTGAGGCTGCAACGCACATGGAATATTGCTGCTCCCATGGGGAGCTGCCGCGGGGACTTCCCAGAGCTCTCTCCCCTCATGGAGCCATCGTTGCCTTCACCTCCTTTTACAGAGCGGCCTCCAGGAGAGGCCTTTGCTCAGGTGCTCTCCCATTTCCCATGGCCCTGGATCGATGCCAGATTAAGAGAGACTTTAGCAGCGTCTAAATCGGGATGCAGTTTGGATTCTGGGCAGCGTTTAGGAGAGCAAAATAAAACCATATCAGAAGATACATAGGTACATGGTGGAGATATGCCAGGGGTGGTAGGCAAACTGTGAGAAAATAAATACTGGCATATGGCATGGGTGAGGCTGTTGTTTTAATTTCTGAAATGAATGTCCTTGCAACTGCACCAGGACTGTCCTTTAAAGCATTTCCATGCCCRGGAAATTATGAGGAAACGTGTACGTGTTATTCTGGTCCCTGTGCTGACCTTCTAAAAGGAGGGGTTTTTTTAAAAAAAAACATACTTTCAAATGTGCACACCCTGTGGCAGGATTAGCATGCATTCTCTGTGCCAGGGAGACAAGGTTACCCAGCAGAACTTACCAAAGTCATTGCCACTATTGGCATTAAAAAGAAAACAAAAAGAGCACATATAGTTGCAYAGCTTGCTCAGGAAAGGTTAAAACTTACATACTTTATCTAACAAATAATTTCTGATTACTATTCAGAGTGAGTGTCTTTTGGGGATTGATGATTTGGGGATCATCAGAGATGAACAGGGTTAGCTTTACTGGCAAACACGCAAACACTCATGCAAARCAAACTGTGAAAATAGCTAATCCAGATGCTTTTACTTCCCATTTTTGACAAGTACCCTCACCAGCAAATTCGGTAATGACCAAGGTGGTAGAGAATGTTTAAGATTATGTAGCTTCTGTGTGTGTAAATTTTCTTCTCTGGTCCCAGCAGATCTCCCACAAATCTCAATTTAAAACCATTTCAGTTAATGAATCATATGATGAAATCCCCCTATCAAATGTAGTTGGGGAGCAACAAACCCAGCTTGGCTCAGTAAATTATAATACTTAGCACCTGAAAAGCTAATTGGTAAGAAGAGAGAGAGGGAGGAAACGATGTCAAATTCAAACCCACAGTAACAAAAATGAAACTCCTGACATTTCCCCCKCTGTCCTGCTTCTCCTCCTCTACCAAGAGCAAAATGGTCAAGTGTTCCCTAGGCAAAGCAGTGCACGCTCAGCATAAAACTACTCTATCTTTGTTATCACAGAATCCATTTACAACAAGAAAATGAAAAATGTCAGGATGCCMAATTTTGCTGGAGACAGAACAACTACTTCGAAAAGAGTTCAGGGCAGAGCACAATGCTGCAGTTACAAAAGTGATGTCATTTGCCTCAACAAAAGTGATGCCTGCCTGGTTCAGTTCATTTTCTTCCTTACCTCGTGCTGCAAACCTGTTGCTGYTTACCTGCCAGCATCGCAATGTCTCTTCGGCCAACTAAACATCAACTTCAGGCTAGTAGCTGCAGCCAGTAAATGAATAAAAATAAACATTTATCACTGAAAGTCTCAGAAATATGGAGCCTATCTTTATCCCGGAGATTTGCAAAGGAACGTTCCTGCTAATTCATTTCGTGTGTATTTCTAGCCAAGGTGGTTTCGCTGGATTTTCCCCTTCCCTCAGCTGCGTGCCCTGGATGTGCTCTCGTGTTTCACGGGCTCTCAGTACGCGTGAAGAGCGAGCAGGGCCCTGCTGACGTATTCTTGCGGTACCCACGCAGGAAGCAACGAGCCACCAGCCTCCCTGCGGCCTGGCACAAAAGCCACTGGCTTCTCTGCACCAGTAACGGGGAGTATTTGGGACAAAGAAATCTTTGTGACTCATCTCATCCGTGTGACTTCCGAGTGAAACATACCGTGTGAAGAGCTTGCTCCATGCTTAAGGTCTATTCTACATCTGTATTTCTCCCTGAACGTGCGGGGATGTTTCAGAAGAGCTGCTTCTGCAAATCCCTTTCCGTCTCCAAATCCCCCTCTGTCTCACTATGAATGGTAACAGCACCCTCRTTTCAGTTTCCACCTAGGAGATTCCACCTTATCTAATTCTTTTTGCAGTGGAAATGTGAGGTAATGGGACTAAAGGACCACTCTAAGAGAAATGCAGACAGAAACAGCAGCGAGGTGCCTGCAGGTAATTCCAAGTAACTGGAGATATGTCATTACCCCCAGAAAGTGCCTCTGCAAAGGGAACAGAGGAAACAGGAGGTCCGGAAGTTTCCCATATATCATCAGTGGGAAACTGATTTATTTGGTTCCTTGTATCTATGAGTGAGAATTTAGGTATTAAAAGTACTTTAATAAACCACATTTAATTTAAAAGAATGATATTAGTTTAAAGATGGAGCTGAACCAAATCTTTTTTTCTGCTGCATGCATTAATATAGTGTAACATCCTGCATCTATCCTTTCTATGGAGGGGTCAAAGAGTCACTCTAACTTACAGGGTAATGATAGGAAAGAAAGGAATTTCAGCAGTTTAATTCAGTCTTYCATTAACTTCACTGGGAACTGGACCAAGTTTTCTTAAACACAGAGAAATCCCAGAKGTACCTGGGATTAGTTCTGCAACGTGTGTGATCGTTTTGCAMAGCACTTCGAGGGACTTGACTGTCCTTCAGCTGACGGGTTTCRCACTCGTGCCGTGATGCTCATTAGCGTGCCGATGGTTTTCCAAGAGCTAACCTCTTAGTTGCCGCTGCCCTGCCTTGCTGCCACGAGCTCCATCACCGGCCGCCGGCTCGCGTGCGTGTGCCGACGTGTGCGACCGGGAGCAGCGAGCAGGACGGGCCCGCTCCGGCTGAGCGAGCGCTGCCAGGCCGGAGCGTGCGCGATGACAGCGCCCTACAGTGACCCAAGCACCCTCTGACGCACCAAAGAGCTCCAACACGGGGAGYTACGCTTTCCTTCCCTCTGCCAGGCTGCCATGGAGGGGCACGTGTCCASGTAGGGGAGCTCAAAGGCCCCTTGCACTAAAGGCTGGTTTCCCTTTGCAAGCTTCACTCTTTGCCCCTTGGCCGAGCATGGGAGGGGAGYGTTGCAAAGGCCAGGTGACTTTTGAAGAACCCTGTTTAGGTGGCACGATAGAATCACTAATAATACCTAGAACCTGCCTGTGTGGTCTTCAAGGGAGAAAGCRGAGCAAAGAGGAAGGAACTCTGTACTTCTGTAGGGAAAATGTATGGCCCAAATRTAAACAGTGGATAAATGGATCAGAYCYTTTRCTYCACTGTGATTAACATAGTCATTAATTCATTACACTGCATCTTAATAAGGGGGAACAGTGAACTTCAAAAGGAGTAGATTTCAYTATGAAATAATAAACCTTGATATTTTTAGTGTTTCTAAGTAGAATYTTGAGCCTTTATATTCTCTGTTGTTACACTAAAAAACACAAATTGTCGAAGCACATAGGTATTTATGTATGTTTGTATTTTTACTCATAATAGTTAAGTGATTAAAATTGGYGCCATCAATAGGCAGTCAGCAGTGATGGCCACACCTAGGAAGCAAATATGAATTACACCTAATAAAAGCAGTCACCTGAAATAATTGCAGCTATCAAAGGACAGATCAATCAAGCACCAAATTAAACCCAAGGAAAGATCAATTCATGCAGAATTGAAAYGGACAAAGCAGTGACATTAATTATTGCTAATGTGGTCTTAGTGGGGCTGGGCACACGACAGCAAATGGATTTTGGCAGTGGGGTGCAGTGTTCTTTGTGCAAAGAAAGGGCAGGCAACGCGGGCTCCCTCCGCAGGAGCCGGGTGCCGTGGGCCTCCGGGGCRTGCATTCTTTTAGGCATTTTACACGGGTTCTCCAGCAGGAACCTCAGCAAGAGTTTGCTGCTGAAATCAGCCTGCCGAGGGGTCAGAAGGGAGAAACAAATGCTCTCCCTAGCCGTGTGTATCCCCTGGTGGAGAATCTCCTTACAGACTTAGACAAATTTTGGCTGAGGTTGTCTGCTGACAGCCAGGACATTTACTGATTGCTGGAAATGATTGGGAGGAGGAGTGATCGATACGTATCCTGTTGATCTCCCTGGATGCCTAGAAGTATAGCACAGGATTTTAACAAGAATTCGTCAGGGCTATGAGAACAAAGGTCAACCTGGATGGCCCTGACTGGCCTCTCCTGGGGCCCCACCACGCGTTTCAGCCCAGCGTGGGGCCACCAGTCCCTGCCCGAGACGTGCCCGCCCTTGCGGCTCTCCCAGGGGAGCGGTTGCGTTTCCCGGTGTGCCCTGGGGTCTGTTCCCCTTACTCGGTCTATGACGGGTGCCCCGGGGCACTGCGCCGAGCGCGGTCGGCCCCCCTGGGAGCAGCCCTCCCTGGCTGCTGCCCAGCGCGGCCACACGGGAGACGGCTCCGAAAGGCRCCTTTAAAGGGCAGAAGTGCTTTTYCCAGCTGAACTTGTAATATAGTAATGTGTTATTTCTCGGGCTTTGGTTCAAAGGCAGATAATACCTTTTATGGTGAGAGTGGGAACAGGAGTAAGATTTTTTCCTACTACTTGCAGGAGCTCTGTGAGCACAGCA
Organism: Eudromia elegans; assembly: GCA_003342815.1. Taxonomy (NCBI): domain Eukaryota; kingdom Metazoa; phylum Chordata; class Aves; order Tinamiformes; family Tinamidae; genus Eudromia; species Eudromia elegans. Next base: position 2,338,850 of record PTEX01000062.1, on the reverse strand, counting down.
ATGAGTCTCATGTGCCAGGGAAGAGGTTCTAGGCAGTGGCACGCACCACAGAGAAGCACTGGGTAGGAGAATGTCCTTTCAGTTTCTGTGAGAGAGCTGCTTCCTGATCCCAGCATTGTCCAGGCGGATGACTGACCCTGGGTGAGAGTCTCCAGCGTCCAGCTCCAGATGGGGCAGCTGGAAAGGCATGGCAACTTGTGGGGAGTTCACATCCTACCAAGTACCTCGCTGGCCCTCAGGRATCTCCCTTATCCCCGTCTCTTCAGTGGAAATCGGATACCTGACCTGGCTACACGTTTCCCACAGAGCTCCAAATATAGAAGGAAAATACACGGTGCTAGAAAGTGAAAAAAGAATCCTAAAGCTGCCTCTGAGAAATCCATTACAGAGAAATCCATGAAATACACGAGACGCCTTAGGCTTCTTGAAAGCAGCTAGCCACCCAGAGATTAAAAAGTGCAATTGCCAGAACAGYGGGACTGTGAGATTTACTGGGGTTCCCAGGATGTCCCTGCCACGCTCTCAGTATCGATCTGCACCCGCAGCCTCCTGGCCAAAGAACAGTGCCCACAGCAACAATAAATGTGCTTTCCTGAGGGCCTCTTTCCATGGGACCAGCCAGCTCTTAGTTAGGACGTTTTTGGTAGGGGATCCTCGCCAAAGGAGAGGAACAGAAGGGGAGAGGAACCTGTGCAAACCTTGTCCCCATAGTCTGGAACTGGAGGGAGGAAGAGCTTCCATCTTTCTACCTCGGGTAGAAATCTTGAAATGTCTATGGAGCAGGGAAATGAAGGCCAGCAGTAATTTACAGGGAAAATACAATTAACGCATTAAAGCTATTTCAGAAAGTAATTCCTTGTGCTCTATCACAAGTGCTTTCTGTCATCTGTGCTGAGAAAGGSTCCAAGCTCCACAGGAGAGAGGCCAMAAGCACCAGTGAAAATTACGGATTCACTGGAGCRCCGAGCACTGCAGAGAGGGGTGCCCAGCGAGCTCCCTTTGGGCCYTTCAGGGAGGCTGTGGAGAACCAGGGGCTGCTGGCAAGCCGTCCGCGCACAGGGGCACTCGGGGCATTTTCTGCCTCTGCCTTTGCTTTGTTTTTCCCAACCGAAGGAGCAGAATGTTTGTACTGCTGTATTTGTTTGCGGGGATTGCCTGTGTGAGCGCGGTTTACCTCCCTTCGCCATCTAGTGCCCGAGCGCACAACAGTCACTAAGGAGAGGAAAAATCAGCCAGGTCCTAGGGAGCGCTCCTAGGGAGCTTGACCACTGTGACACCAAGCCTGTGTCACCTGGCTTTTAAGGTGAGCTCGGATTTGGGTCTCTCTCTGTAATCCCACAGTCACCCCACTGGCCTCACTGGACTCCTTGTTGCAGAGATAGTACCGATTTTAGAGAATTAAAATACCTGAACAGCAGGTCTAGTGCAGAGAAGGTGCAAAACTTTGTGTGGGGTTGAGATGTTTTAGAGGAACATTTCAAGTGCCTAAATTCTTRCAAAGCCTGATTGCAAAGGATTTCCTTACACTCTGCAAGTATCAAAGACAGTTATTTCTGTGTTCATAATCCTTTTTCACAGAAACATTTTGTGATCATAGAATAAATTGTCTGAAGAAGTTTATTTTCAAGTATTGTCATTATAAATACCATTCTTGCAGTCTGTCATAGGATTATACATACTAACTCTTACTGTGTTTTGTTTCTGACTCAAAGGGGGTCTTTGGGCATAGTAAGTATTCCGCATGGCTTTTGGAATGATCACTTTATCTTACAGGAGCTAAAATAAATAAATACATAAATCACAAGATCTATTGGATCAGTTGCATTAGAGMTAACTTATTCATAGCTATTTATCACCTCTGGACACCTGCTGTCCTMTCTCCAGCCACACGGTCTAACTTTTAACTCAGTATTGCTGAGTTACAGTGARAACTATTCCACTTTATTAAATATATTTCCCATCATATGGGAGTGATCATCAAACCCTTTTCTGCAACCCAACCTTAAGAATCAGCCATTCCCAGGTCCCTGGAAGAACAAGGTGATTTTGTGTCCAGCTTCACGCTATGAATCTCTTTACCTGCAGGGCTCAGACATGCTAAAATGGCAGGCAGCAATAAAAGCTTGAGGGCAAAGTACAGAAACAAAGTGACTACAAAGCCGCTTGAGTAGAGACCGATAACAGAGACCGTAGGAGTTCCTACCCCGCTGCAAATGAAAGATTTGAGAGAAAAACAACGAGAAGAAACAGATTGCACATACTGAAAGCATATGAAAGCATGTTTGAGCAGTTACCAGGGAATCATGAGTACATAGTAATTCCACATTTCTGCTTGGTTTATAGTAACCTGCTCATGTATCGAAGCCTTAAARTAAGTACATGAGCTATTAAATCAGTTAAAATAATTTGCCCCAGGTGAGAGGTGAGCAGGGTGTCCTGGGCCTTGTCTATAGCTTGGGCTAGGATTGTGGAGATCTTTGCTTGCATATAGGCCATGATGGCAAGAAGCCTTTTTGTGAGACAAGATGCCTACAAGAGTTAATTTCTATGGACCTTGGAATGTACTCAAAATGCTTGAAATGAAAACCTGCCATTAAAGATGGAGATCACTTGTCAACAGAAGTTTTGATTAATGACCTGTTTCAATCAAATATTTAAGCTATTCTTGCCTAAACCCTATAAAGATTTTTTTTTAAAATGAATAATTAGAAAAGCTCTATGTGTTTCTTGGCAACAGATTATTTGGCTTGGCAGCACAAAATACATTTTCATAGGATCTGYGACTGAGCTTACCAGGAGGGTAATGCATGCAGAAGTCATTTGACGAGGCACTATGAACTAAATGGCTGCAAAGTGATGAATGATAACACTACATTCATTTTATTATGTATGCAGTGTCTATATTATTTATATAGCACATTTGCAAAATAAAAGCGCTTTAACATTTTCAGCAACAGAATCCTAAGAACTTACAGTAGCCACAAAAATTACAATCTAGTTGAAGGAACAAGCCTTCCCTCAAGCTGAAAAAAAAAAAAAAAAAAGGTAAAAAATGTAATTCCCAAGTCTCCCCAGACGTACCCTGATGAACAGAGGTCACGCGCTGAGGGGACAGACCACAGCCACAATGATATCCCCTCTCAGTCATCCGGTCTTTTACAAGGAATACTGGAGGGCCGGGTGGAATCACTGCAGATGTTCGCATAGAGTACCACTGTGGGGTGGTGGTTGGAGAAGGCCACTTAACTGCGGGTAACTTGCTGGAGTAGATAATAAGAAAAGAGATTACAGAGGAAAAAAATAACAACAAAAGAATACCTCTCATTTAACTTAGGAATTTGCTTACTAGGTCATCCAGACGGCTCCAGCAATGCAAAGCCAAAGTCCATAAGCACCCTCTCCGGTCCCTGCACGTTTGGGACCAGGTGTGTGCCGAGATGCAGGTGCCCCAGTTGAGCCACCCACGAGAGGAACTCTCCCTTTGCTGCAGTGTCTTCCATCGAAGAACGTCTTTGCCGCCCATCTCAGTGCGGATTATGCAGAGACGTCAGACCCGCCGGGCGCCAGGAACCCTGCCGGGAAGGGCCACAGGCATTGYAGCAGGGACAGCCTGAGAGCAGCGAGGCGGCAGGGGCTCCGCGGGCTCAGGCACCGCACTGCGCTTCCTCGGCAGAACCGTGATCATCCCCCTTTACCTTTGGTTCCCCGGGCAAACCGGAGACTCACGAAAACGCATTTGGGGTCAAGCTCAAGGTTTCCCCTCAGCCTGAAAATAGATGTTACACCTCTCTTTTTAATTTTGATATATACATACATAATACCTCATTTTAGTTTTCAGCCCGGAATAAATCAGACAAATTTGAATTYCAAATGTTTTTTAAAGAAATGCTTTATATTATTATATTCAATACAATATATAATATATTAATATATATATAATAATATTATATTTATATTTTTTAAAATTTTCCTCTAGTAACATTTTATAGAGGAAATATCTAAAAAAATTTCTTTGATTGTCCTTATTTTCTTCTAAATGCATATTTGCATGAAGGAACCCAAAAAGACCTTTTGGTCAATAATCTCTTYATCAGAAATACTTTTACCAAGCCTAGTTTCTGGTCTGACTTTGCACTGATGCTGATTTTCTATAAAAACATACATTACAGTTTTACAGTCTTTTTTCCATTGCATTGAAGGAGATGGTGCTACTTGCTCCTCCACATGGAAATTGTGAGGTAAAATTTTTATACTGTTTAAATAAGCAACACATTATATAACTATAGCAGTAGTCACATTATGTTACAGTTTGGGAAGAAAACAAGAAATGCTGAATTTTGGTGGCATGGAGCCGCCGAAATCAATGCAGCAGTGGGGTGGTGATCTGAGAGTCCAGCACGCTTCTTGGAAATGGGTCTTGTTCCCATTCCCAGATGGATAGGTTACCCGTCATATGAAATGTTCAAAATTCCTTTCATTCAGAATGTTACACTTACAGATTTCTTAATTCTCAGTTAACCTAGCAGAACAAGACTTACTCTGAAACAAATGTTTTCTGGAARTGTTTTGTTATATGAGTAGTATTGGACATGGCCTGCAATGCAAAAGACAGAGATTTTTCCTAATCCAGACATCAGAGGTTCACTTATCTACTGAGTCTTCATTAGACCTCGGTGATAAGTTTTTTAAGGACTTCTATTGCAAACGTCTAGATGTTGGTGCCTTTTACCCGTTTCATGTCTCTGCCTGTATTAACAGCTGATTCGTTTACTTTTTTTTTTCCAATGCTCAACCAGTGCACCAACTACAAAGACAACTTGTGCAATTGACGTAGTTGGTGTATTTTAATTGTACTGTACAGAAACACGCACAGTCAGAGCTATTTTCAATACTGAAGAGATACATGTAATAATCTCTATTGCAAACAAATCTGTTGCAAACATTGTAATGACATTTTAATTAYAGGATTGCTAATCACTAACATCTGAGACTAATGCAGTTATGCGGACAATGATGCATTGCTTTGTCTTTTGTTTCAGAAATACATCTTTTAAAACCCCACCAGCTTTAATATATGCAATTAATGAGTGTCCCACCTGAATTTCTTGAGAMGTTCTTGTGCAGAAAAATCAGATTGTTTTTATCTATTTGAAGAACGCTCTCCCCACTGGAGTAGAAGCTTACCGATTTTTCAGTCAGGACCTAAGTTTCCAAACAAACTGCACAGAAAAGATATCTTTTTTGAAGAAGCTCTGCATCTTTTCCATGAACATGGACTTGAATTTGACATTTGATAGTCACCTCAGGTCTTTTTCACAACTTATAACTCCAAGCATAGTAGTTTCATAGAAAACATTGTTAGTTGTGTCCTTTGGCAGGCTATTTTAAGGTGTCAGCTCCATTTTTTTTGGCACTGACATAAACTCTTTCCACAGAAAAGCTGTTCTCCACAGTGCTGTTAAGCGAAGAAGCAATAGACTTCATTCTTCAGTAACGATGACTTTTCCACTATCCTATTACCCTAATTTTCCACCATGCTATTGACAGGCTTGTTGGCTGTGCCCTACCAGAAGAACGAGCTTGCTTGGTGTGTTTCGTCTTGAAGCCATTTTCCTCACGAGGGAGGAGGTGGCSTCCTGCCTTTGCATTCATGGCTCATTTTCACGAGGAAAGGAGAGGRGCTGGAGCAGCAGCCACCCCGGCAGCAGCCATGAGGCTCCCTCACCTGCTCACGCTGCGGCAGAGCGACCACGTCTGCTTGGCTCCTTGGGTCTGCTGGGCCCTTGCCTTGCGCCCTGCTGCTCTACTGGRAGGTAGTTGCGCTGCTTGATGGAGCACAGCGCTGAATTCAGCCAGTGCTGCCCAGGGTACTTCATAGGAATAATAAATCTAATAACAACGATGAGTGGAATACTATTAACTTAATGTTAATTAACTTAATGTTTAACTGCCCCTGTCTGGATAGATTCTTCTTCGTGACCCTTCTCACAAAGACTGTTGCCGTATTGAACAAGAAGTTTCTGTCTTGTGGTGGTTCCATTTGTGCAATAGGGTGGTGCACAACGGGAGCTGTTTTGAGGAAGTTAGGAGGTCAGTCACATCACAAGCTCGGGAATGTAAATGAAGCAAGGGACATATCAGTTTAGGAGTAATTTCACAAGGAAAGAGCTCAATGCAGCAAATCTGTTCTCCACTTTTAAATGCCTCACTCTCCCCGCTGCTTTTCAATTCCTCCCCCAAGGACTTGGTGCTTCAGGTCGTCGCTTGCAGCTGGAGGAAGGCACTCAGGTAAGGTCAAGGAGGTCTGACTTGAGCTGTACTTGATTCAGGCTTAATGTCAGGGGATATTACGTACATGGAGTAAATTATTTCTCTTGTGTCAGCTCAGGGAGACAGGAAAGCAAAATAATTACAAATGTCATGTCAGACTTACCTCAACATTTGGGAGCACGGAGACAGTTGTTCTGCTTTCTCTATTTAGCAAAATGGGCTGCTTGAAAATGTAAAACCTATGTGGTTTAGACCGTTTGATCATCCTGCAAAGGCTTAATATTTTAGAGATCTGTGTGGGCTGACAAAGGCAAGGGCAGTAAAGCTCCTAAGCAGTGAACTGAGATGTCTGTCCTAGGGGGATCTTTTTTTCTGCTAAAGGAATGGGAGATGGGGGTACTGGTGTTTTTCTCACTGGACATCTTTTCAAAGTACAGCCCCAAAAGAGGTCCCTCATCTAAACCTGTTGAGGGATTTTATATGAAGGACTAGACTGTTTCAAYTGCTTTAACCTTAGCTCCCTCAGCAGAGTGGTTTGGAAAAGGCTTGTTGAACTTTCTACCACAAAGAGCCCCATAACTAGTTCTCCTGCTCCAAAAAGGTTCGCCTGTGTGCACAAAGGTTTCAGCACAGCTGGTMGGTATTAAATGCTCACTGTTCTGCTGCTGCACCAACAGTCTTACCACCTGGAAGCAAGCGTCTTTGGCTTTATCATCTTCAGTATTTTAATTGCCTCCGGGAGCTGAAAGAGGAAACGTTAACCTCTGTAAATAAGTAATTCCCAGATCACTGTGCTATGAAACAGTTGCTTGAACTAACTGGAAAAGGAATAGATGCCAGTTTGGGAGTTCAGGTGAAGTTAAAAATGAGAGAGAAGACACAAGTGAACAACAGATCATGCCACAAATGCATTCCTGTGTGCTGCCGAACCAACGCTTTAGCCTTTGGCATTCACAAGGTCCCTCAAAACTCTGTTAAAGAGGAGCATTAGAARAAATTTAATTCTGTTCCAGGCTTGTTTTATAAATATGTGAAGTCTGATGAGAATTTGCCTAATTAGTGGAGGGTCTGGTTTGGGGACAGCTGGCTTGCAGGTCCTGGAACAGAAAAGCCTTGGAAAGGAGTGTGCCTTGGAACAGTGTGCCTTGGAAAGGAGCTTTCCTTGGAAATGGATAGGGATGGTGAACCAGTGAAAAGATCCAGAGATGACAGGTCTGCAGGGAAAGAACCAGGCCTGCAATGTTAGTGGTGAGTGGGAACAGTCGGGTTTAACTTGCATTTGCAGTGTAACCCCTTTGGCCTGAAATCAGTTGGTTCCCTCAGTCTGGGGCCTCCAAATAACTACACAAAATTCTGGTGTAGCTTTTAAATTCCCAGAAGTGTGCTTAAACTCCTTAAACAGGTTCATMTTATCTTCYTTTTCACCACTCTTCTTGCAGTTTTTAATGTTTATGGCAAATAGAAGATGATGCTCTTCTGCTTACTGAGGGATCCTGCGTATTGAAGCTGCAGCTCAATTATCTGCAAAGCTTTTCAGAAATCTTCAGTACTGCAAAGAGATTTAATGTGGATTAAGTTCCAGCTGGGAAAAATCGGTGGAGGTTTTGTTCCTTTATATAAAAGAAAACAACAAGAAAGGATATTTCTACATAAAATGGTGGCATTTTCTATTCTCTTTATAAATAAATATATAAGTAACTTGAAGGGGATGGAGCTGATATTCCTCAAGTCAGCTGTGTACTTTTTGTGCCTGATCTTTTTGGCCTTGTTCATTTAGTCCTATTCTTTCAAACTTTCACTCCTTTTGTCTTCTGAGMACACTGACTGCAAAAGCAGCGGAGGGACCACAATGAGAAGTTACATTTGAAGCCTCATTTCTAGGTTGCTTCAACACCTGCTGCATCATATTTGAAAGAAAAAACAAAGGCACAAGGCTAAATTCCCATGGGTAGTTGAGTCTTTTTAAATTACTGCAGATCAGAAAATCTATCTAACCCTTCTATTTTAGTTTGGAAGRAAGCAAAACCCTGCCCTTGCCTTTCCCAGAGGTGGAAAGTGATGCCTGTAATAGCTTCACAGCAATTTCTACTTAGGCTGAACRTGCTTAAAGGGACAATATTGCACCTCATCCTTTTGGAGCACTAGGCCTCCATAGCAGTCAACTATTCCGACCACTTCATTGTAACCTCTCAGGCCATGATCGTTTTCTGAGGGTGGTTTTTTTTTTGCTTTATTTGTTTTTAAAGGAGAAGGTGGAGGACACGGGGAGGGCCATACCATGGTCCAAAATTCTTCACAGGGTGCCTTCACTAAAGCTCCTGCCAGCCCCATCATTCACTGCTGTCAATGGGGGCAGCCCAGGTGCTCGGTGCAGGCCTGTGCAGGTGAAACAGGTTAGAGCTGAGCCCCTGTGCCAGTAAGTGAGCAGGATCTGGCGCTCATCTTCCTTGCTCCTTGTGGAAAAGGAGCAACAAAAGTATGTGGTTTTGGTGTGGAAAGGAGGTATGTTCAGGGAAGAGCTCTACAAGGTAAGAGAACCCCTTTTTATATGCCTCCTTGTTCCTTTAGCTTTTGTACTCATAGTGTACTTTATTTGTTCTTGTTTCATGTGATTAGTGGGCATGTATTATGGATGCTCTAAATCCCACCTGCGTTGTTTATTAGCAAGTCTTTTCTCTCTACTATTATCTGCAGAGAGCAAGATAATGTTCCGGTTCATGAATCAACCTCTCGTGGTCTAACTATAGAAATCATACTGATGGGGATGATGAGACAGGAAAAAGAGGTGGGCTTATTTGGTTTTTAGTAGCTTAGCAGCTASAGCACAAGGTTCTGCTAGTTAGGAATAACTTGTTTTGCTTTCTGAGCTAAGGGATATAGATGTAGCTGGGGCAGATGAAACGCAGATGCTCCGTTTCTTTCATAGCTGCTCTTCTCATAAGCTGTTGTGGGCTGGAAGGCTCTGTGCTCACACGTGGAAGAAGTGCATGCAGAAGCGTGTCTGCAGCCTAGTGCCAGAATATCCCCTGCTTCCCAGGGCTGAAGGTTCTTTCAGCARGCCTCCTGCAGGCAGCGGTGCTGTGGGTGAATGGAAAAGGAGAAAAAAAATGGTCTGTTGTAGCCCTTTCTGTCCCTGAGAAACGTAATTGGGGAAACGCTGTCGGGAGAGGGGGGAAGCACCTGTGCAGAGGAGGGAGAAATTAGGGAGTGAAATAACATGTGAATTTAGAGTGTGAGRCGAGGAAATGAATGGTATTTGCTAATGCTCTAGCTGGTACTAACACAGTGGTAGCTGATTACAAGAGGAAGCATTTATGCTAATGGTCTTATTTTGTGAATCGGTTTTATTTCAACTTCTACCATCTGTTTTAAAATACATGTTTCTCATAGGACTCTAATAAGTATGTGTAGTTTGATGCTTCATTCAAGCTTCATCAGTCGCTGTCAGAGATGTAAATGCAAATTGAATTTGACCAGAATTTGGCCTGCTAGGTCTGGTCCCTATTTAAATTATAGTTTCTGAGGAGTGCTGATGTGGGAGAAATATTTATAGAAGGATGTGTTCATGTGTCTCCTCTTCTGTATTTGGAAACGGTCCATCAAAATGTAGTTAGACTTGGTGCTGTTTGGAATGATGCTTTGGATCAGTGGAACCAATCTAGAGCAGGCTTTTGCCTGCATTGCTTCTGATGCACAGCAGATTTCATGATTAAAGGTGGGGTTGTTTGAGCATTTCTTCAGTTATAAATCACATTAATCCAGCTATAACTATAGAGAAGTGGGAACTTAATTTGTTGGTGTGAAGTCTCCTAAACGAGGAAGAAAGTCAATGGTTTTGAACAATTTAATGAAAACTCTTCTCATAGAAGTAAGGCTGGGGGAAGGATTTGCCAGAAACTTTGGATGTCTAAAGCCTCTGCGGGCTATGGCACAAAACCAGTGGAAGCACTTCCATTGCTCCCAAACCAGTGTTTAGCATCTTATGGAAAGACTTCCTCTTCCCCATCTAAAAAGTTATTCTGTGTGTGCATGTCTGTGTGTTAAAAGATTTGGGTTTTTTATGGTAAAAATGACCTCAAAGGAATGCTTTTACTTGGAGTCTGAGAGAGGACCTGGCTCTGTGGTATGTTCCCTGTGTGAGCACTGGGGGATATTGGTGGCCTCCTTGGTTGTGGGATGCATCKGAACGTCCCCCTGCCTCGCTGGGCATGGTCCCTGGCAAGCAGCAAATGTGAGATCCTCCCTCGTCATTAAACGAAGGCTTTTGGGGTGGTGTGTTTTTATTCTTGCCTTTCCTAGCTGTGTGGATCTGTGGTGTTTTGCTCGCAGAGGCCATGAGAAGCAAGGCTTGTGTTCCTGCTTTGAATCTGGCTGGTTCATGGGGTTGTGTATGACTCACCTCTTTTAAAATTAGCTAAGCTTAATTTGTCATTTAGAGCTGAGTAAACACAGAAAAGCTAAAAGACTAGTCAGAGACCAAGGGATGGCGTTGATTTTTCTTTCCTCTGTGACAGACTTGAAAGCTTGTTTCTCACTCTGTCCCAAGATGACCCGTGGATGAGCAAGATATATAATATTTTGTCTCTCTCCATGTCTTGCCTTAGCCTGATTGTTGCCAAAATATACGTGAAAATATGTGAACTCTAAGATGTCAGTGCTGTGGGTKGGACCTCCGTTATGTAATAAATGTCTTTTGTAGCAGACACTGGCCAGTGGAAAAATGAGCTGATGTTACCCTTGCCATTTAAGCTTTGCCTTAGCATCAGAGCATTAATTTGATCTTCTTTAATCAACTTCAATAAATAACGTATATTTTTGAATGTTTGAAAGAACAACATTAGGGACTTTATGTGCAGGCTTTTCTGCCTTTGAAGGGAGCTGTTGAGACTTTTTTTCCCCTCATCTGAAAGGACAGCTGCATTAGCCAGGAGAGTTAAAATTGTTTTTGCTCTACTGAAAAATAGATGCATCTTCCCAAAATACAGATTTTTTTTTTTTTGTCTTAAAGAATGACTTCCAACTGTATTCTCATGGATGGGTATTAACACTAAGCATGTGAAGTATCCCTCTGGATTTGCATTTTATATCTTTTTAGTACCAAGAAAACCTCATGATGACTAAATAGTTCTTAGTGTAGTAATAAACTTTAATCAGAAGTAACTGTCTTTCATTTTGCATTTTAAAAATCGTATACAGGTTTTATGTCTTAAAAAATGTATTTGCAAAGAGGATTAGAAAAGATCTTCTAATCCTCATTTCACTTCATYGGTGTTTATTAACAAACTATTAATACTCATTTTAACTATGCCATRCTCACCATAGGCATTATCCCAAGAGACACCAACTATCTGGGTCCACGTGGACCATCATCAACATTGTGCTTTAGCATCGCTCCTACTGTCTCAGTGGTCCCTCCCATTAAGCCAGGGCTGTTGTACCTTCTCCTTCCTGTTTTCAGCTATATTGGGTCAGTTACTGCATGGGCAGGGCTGGCTGCCAGCTGTCGTGATGCTTTAGATTTGTGCATTTGAGATAAATGTTGCTGCGGTAGCACAACTCRTAGGATTTCAGGCATGCAAGGCGTGCTTGTACTTGAATTTCTGCCTTGTCTGTTTCACTGGGCCTTACTTGCATGCATGTATCTGCCTGGCTCGGGAAACGTTATTTTACACGAAGCAGGATGGAAAATTGCAGGCTTTCATGGCTTGCTGTGATTAATGCCTGCAGTGATAGGTGAGGAGGAGGGAATATTCACGTGCAAGAGAAGAACATGAAATTTGTAACACCGATGTTGTGTGACACGTGCAACTTAACTGYAGTTAAAATTTGTCCACCAGTAACTTTAGCCCCTCACAGATGGAATGGTACATAATAATAATGCTGATGAAACCAATAAGTTTTTAACTTCTGACTTTGGCGTAGTCAGGATTTTGCAGATTATCACTGATAATGCCACTATGACAAAGAGAGAGGCTTGAAATGGATGCGAGTGGAAGGAAATATATATTGAGGGCACCTTGTGCAAAGGGAAAAGTGACGGCATAAAACTGCTACTGCTCCTCTTGCAATATGTTCACACAGCCAGGAGAAGTATGGAAATGAGTTGAACAGCATATTCCTGGTAACTCCATCTAAGCAGTTTTCATCTCGTTGCTTCTCGCAGTATTGCAGGGTCGTACTGTGCCAATAGTGAGTTCGATAGCAAGTCCCATAGGATGAAGATGCCTGAGCAATTATCAAGGAAAGCTGACAGGTTTCCTGGGACCCATCAGGAGCTGAGAGTCAGATGTGACTTTCTGATAGCAGCAGCAGCATACTGCAGACCRCAGGACTCCTACTGTGCGAAGCTGAGGGCACACGCAGTCATGAAGCGGGGAAGTTTGAAGAATTTAGGCAGAGAGAGGATGGCTGGAAGGTGTTTCCAGTGAGGAACATTTCATCCTATCCATTGCTATTCTTGGTTAGCTCTTAAATCCTCACTAGGAGCRAGGGAGCTAGCCTGGCACGCACAAGTTATACTGGTGGTGGCTACCTGCCAACTGGAGGTAGACATAGGTTTGAGAAGTCTGGTACATGCAGACACTGAGGCAGCAAGAGTGGGATCAGATGGGGACTGTGTGGGGCGGGGGATGGAAGCCTTTGGTATCCTTGCGCTCTTGCTCTTTCAAGAGCCTGTTGTTTGAGTTTCTGTTGTTTCTTCAATGTGAGGGGGAAATCAGAGAGTAATAAGTTACATCTTTTCAAGGCAATATCATAGTTAATTTACCAGTTTAGAAAACTTTAGATTTGAGACTGCGCAAGCTTAAGGAACTTGTACCTATAAATATCTCTGAATTTGTGGCTTATCTCTCGCTGACTGTGGTTCTCTCTTCCCCCAGATCTGCCTGTAATGCAGATTTTCACCTCTAAAATAACAGAGAAATGTTAGCTTAGAATAGAAGTGAGGAGAAATGCATCCAAAATCTTCCCTTTGGTTACGAGGGTAGCAAGGCTTTACCTGCCTCCTGATGCAAAAGTGGTGCTGTTACTCTGAGCACAGGGCACAAGGTGGCACCCAGGTGGGCTTGGAAGATCTCCAGAGAAGGAGACTCCACAACTTCTCTGGGAAGCCTGTTCCAGGGTTCCGTCACCCTCACAGGAAAGAAGTTCTTCCTCACATGGACATGGAATTGCCTGGGTTTCAGGTTGTGCCTGCTATCCCTTGCTCTGTCACTGGCCACTATTGAGAAGAGTTTGGCCCCATCCTCTTTACATTCTCCGCTCAGGTACGTGTTGATCAGGTCCCTGCTCGGCCTTCTCTTCTCCAGGCTAAACAAGCCCAGTTCGCTTAGTCTTTCCTCATATGGTAGATGCTGCAGTCCCTTAATCGTCTTGGTGGCTCGTCGCTGGACCCTCTCTAGGAGCTCCACGTCCCTCCTGTATGAGGGAGCCCAGAGCTGCACCAAATATGCCAGCTGCAGCCTCACCAGGGCTGAGGAGAGGGGCAGGATCCCCTCCCTCGACCTGCTGGCAACGCTGCTCCTGATGCAGCCAGGATCCCATTGGCCTTCTTGGTCACGAGGGCACATTGCTGACTCATGGATAACTTGCTGTCGACCAAGACTCCCAAGTCCGTCCCCGCGGAGCTGCTTTCCAGCTGGTCGGCACCTAATCTGTACTGGTGCCTGGGGTTATTCCTCTCCAGGTGCAGGACCTCATGAGGTTCCTCTCCGCCCAACTCTCCTCGCTGTCCAGGTCCCTCTGGATGGCAGCACAGCCCTCGGGAGTGTCAGCCACTCCACCCAGTTTGGTGGCATCAGCGAACTTGCTCAGGGTTTATGGGTGTCCAGTTTGCCTGGATAATCCCTAACCCAATCCTCCTTGAAGAGCGAAGGTCTTTCTCTCTGTCCAGGCTCTGTAGTTCACAGCAACTAGCMTTAGCAGTTTCCCTCACCAAGGTACCCACCTCGTTCAGCAGCGGGCCCGCATTTTCCATAGACAACAAAGGGATGAAATACAGTGAATGCCTCTTGTGTCCCTCGTACTCTGCAGGCTTTAACAACCACCCAACAGAAAACATTCAAATTCACAGTAACCCTCAATGAATTTGTTGCAGTATTACCAAACTCATGGTACAGACCCCTCAAATCTCATGACCASTGCACTAAAATAATATACAGAATGCTTTGTAGGCTCTATTAAAAATGTATTATTTGTCTTCTGTTCTTGGAGATTCCAGAGCTCCTCTAAGCCCTGCTTACAAGTTATTCTTTATATCTAAGGTCAGTAGGAAAACTTCGCTTAATTGACCAGACAATTTATTTTTCCCTCCAGTACCTGGAGTTCTAATAAAATCTTCAATCAAAAAATTTCAAGGAAGTTGAGAAAGTTGGTCATGTTGGAAYTTAATTGGTGATGAAAACAGAAACAACAATTCTTCTTTCTTTTGGTAAAGTATGCCCGAGAGGGAAGGATAACTACCTGTAAACCTCCATGCATAAAGAGCAGTGTAACTCGGAGGGTGTCAGGGTGTAACTGGGCTGTGGTTGCAAGAAGTGAGGAACGTCCCTGTCTGTGAGGAGAGAGRAGGTCTGGAACAAACCCTGGTAATGGTAATGGGGGCAGCAAGATTTTGACTTGCCTTACGGGAGGGGTTGAGTTTGGTTGCCTGCTTTCTCTGGGAGCGTCTTGGGACCATTTGTGATCTTCCTGGATAGAGAAACCCATACAGGGATAACGGCCTGGGAATGCTTATCTGCAAATAGCAAAGCACTTCTAAAAGAAGTTCAGAAATGTTCTAACTTAGCTGTTTTGTCTTAACTAGCTTGTTTTAGCTCCCCAGTAAGATACTGTGAAACTTTGAGATGTAGACCAAATAATTATCTACACAGTACTTAAATATTTGTCTAATAAAAGGTTTAATTATATGTGTTAGATTGAGTCTTTTGTGAGCGTTTCCTTGATCGTGCTGGGATGCTCGCCAAACATTATTTCAGGAGATGTAGAAAGACCAAAGAAAATTAACTGGAGCTTGTTTAATTGTAGCTTATGGCTTTGTTGTTTTCTGTTTAAAACATTAAATGCTGCTTTTTTTTTTCTCTTCCCTTTTTTCCTTTAAAATTTCTGGTTATCTCAAACAAATTTTTCCTTGATATAACTTGTAAGAGAGGAAATATGCTTTCTAAATGAAGATTTATGCCATCATTTCCTTGAAATTACAGTGTRAGAAAATGGAATTAATATTTCACTGTGACTCAGGAGTGACCTTTCCTCGACTGATGCCGTCTCTAACAGCAGACTTGTTCTCACAAACGCGCAGCTCTGCAAAGCTGTAAGTTGGGCATATTAAAATAAGAATTATTAGCGGCTTTCTGTCCTCAACCCCGGTCTCCCTGGTCTGTCAGGAATTGGGATGGAAAGGCCTGTGCKCTGGGAAACTTGCCCAGGTGGTGCCGCCTCCTGCCCACGCGGTGGATGGTCCTGCTCAGCGCTGCCCTGCATGTTCTCTGGGGCCTCATTCGYGTGGGAAGGGACCTCTGGGGGTCCCTGCTCCAACCCTTGGTGTGGCAGGGCCAGCTTGTAAGCACGCAGGGCCCCTGTCCAGCTTAGTTCTGGATATCTGAGGGACGGTGATTTCCCCATCCGCCCCAGGCCACCTCCGGCAGTGCTCGGCCGCCTTTGGGAGCGTTTTCCCCTCCTCACYGGGACGCACCAGCTGAGACCCCCGGCTGCTCAGCCCTTCCCCRCAGCACCGGTCCCCCACTGCGGACCCGCCCTGGGCTGCTGCCTGCAGCCGAGCCCGGCGCGAAGCCACCGAAGGGCCGCGTCGTGGCTCCYGCGCGTCGCAGGGGTCCTGCCCAGGAGGCAGCCCTGCCGAGGAGCCCCCCGTGTCGCGGTGCTGGCTCCTTCCCACACCTCGAGCCGCTTCAGGCCCGGGCAGGGAAGCAGGGAGGAGGGAGGGAGCGAGGCAGGCGTTACGCCGTGGGCTGGAGGGGCTCGGACATGTCTCCCATAACGCGATCAGAGCAGGCTCGGTGCACAGGAGGGCAGCGCGCTGCCGAGGACACAGCCGGGAGCGTGCCGGCGTGTGGAGCACAGTGCCAGAGGCGGCTGCCAAAACCACGCTGGCTTGGGCGGCCCTTCCCGCCGGAATCCGAGGGGCTGGAGGAGCAGGAGCCTTGCTGTTGGGAGCTGCCCCTGCCCCATGCCAGGCACGCGTGCATCGCCCACCCGGGCCTTGTTGGGCACGTGGCGGGCGGCTGCAGAACCGCCCTCCTGCTAGGGGAGCCTCTGATCCGCATCTTGGCCTGTTTCTMATTAATTCCTCCTTAAAGGCTCTTTTTCTGTGTGCTGAGACCCTAGCTCAAAACCACAGCAGAGCAACAGCCAAAGCCAAGCTGTCCTCGCTGGAGGGGGAGGCCAGTCCCACTACCCAAGTGTGCTGAGAGCTTGTAGGACGCGGCTGCCCTAGTGGCTCGGAAGGTGTCTTTAATGGACTGCTGGAAGGCGTTCAGTGGAAGGGGGCATTTCTGCCTATTCACTGTGTTACTGGGGTCCCCGCCCAGGCTCTGCTAGACGCGCACCCCGTTCCTAACCGGTGCGGTATGAGAYGTGGGGCGCTGCGGTGCAGGGGTCGTGCTGAGCTCTGCCTGTGGGGCTGCCGTGCCCTGGGCCACCACGGCTGAGCGGCAAAACCAGGGCGGGCTTGAGGCCGAGCTCCACGGCCCTCCTGGGTGCTCGTCCGCTGCGAAAGCCAAGAGGTGGGTGTAGCAGTGGAGGAGACGAGGCGTTGCTCGCTGAAAACRTGTTTCGAGAGGTGGCTGTCATAGCACCGTGATGACCATAGCTCGAGCAAGAGCTTCGACCAAAGGAACGGAGCAAGAATCTTCCAGTCGCCCAAGAAGCTGCTTCTTGAAAGCCCCAGGTGTTTCAGGTGTTGCAAGCTTGGAGATTTATAAAGAAAAAAATACTTTTAAAAGCTGCAGTATCTTCCATTTCAGGAAGCTCTACATTAACATAACAATTGGGAAAAGCATTTGATCTAGCTAACCTAAATTACCCTTAGTTTCCTTGTCATCGCAGGCCAGTGTTAATAAGGAATATTACATATTGCTCTCAGTCCAGGACCTTGAGCACGTAAGGATTCACTGTGATGACTGCTTGGTCTAAGGGGGATAAGTGCAGCCGTGTTAGAAACTCGGCCTGATGCTAACCAGTCTCTGGAAGTGGTGTGGGCTGCAAAGCAGATACGTTTTTGCTTGTCAGACATTCCTGTTCTTCTCATGATAGGTGTATCACASCTGTGTAGCACAGGCGAGTGCATGGTATGAAGCTTCCTAGGCCTAAAAGAAGTTTAATTTTAGGAGAAGARCTTCCAGAGAATCTAACTGAAAGATAACACACAAACGTCCCCCTTTTTTYACTCGCGTTTGAAGTCTGGTGCAGATGAGAATTTTAAAGGTAGCGCTTAAACATAAACAAATCTTACGTGACGTTTAAGAAATTACTGTCTTATACTGTCTTAATGTTGCGTTGCAAAAGTCTGATGCATATCCACTGTCTAGGAAATTAACATCTTGGGCTTTTTTAAGTCTGCCTCAGCAATAGCATTAACTTTCTGTGAATTTAATAGTTGTAGACTTATCTCCTGATCCCTCATTAAATCGGTGATTAGCCAAATATTCATATTTAGCTTTCATAATCCCTCTCCATACATCCATCCTTCCCGATAGCCCGTCCCTTTGATGCTCTTCTCAGCGCTCTATGTGCATGTCTCTGCTTCGGATTATTTTCCCCCAGAGCTAAGAGTTTTCCAAATAAAGAAAAACAAATCTGGGCATTGCTTCCATCCGCCTTGGAAGTCCCAGCTCGCTGCCATGGGTCTCATCTGGGGACCCAGCGCCTGGGAGCTGAGCACCTTTGCAAATACTTTGGAAGTATTTTGTCCCCCAGCCGCCCCTTCCACCCAAGCCCGCGCGTGTCCACGGGAGCTTTGCTAGGTCCGTGGTTTTCTGTGGTCCCTCCAGCCCGTCCTGCTGCTCGGGGGATGTTTCGGACCTCACGTTAGTGYTCTGCCTTGCCCCGGGGCGCTGTGAGCAGTGGGGAGCCCTGCGCGGTAGCACGTGGCTCTAGTGCCATCCTCTGGGCCTCTGGCTGGGCCCCGTTGTTTATTCCCGAGAGCTGCTCTTGCCTGCGGGTTTCCCAGCTCGTTCCGGTGTAGTCGCTCGYGAGGTGTCCTTGTTCAGGGTGAACCCCGAGGCATTTAAATGTTTTATCAAACAGTGTTTTCCAAATTCAGAATCTGTTTTCTTGAGCCGCCACACACACACACAAAAAGAGAACAGTCCCTAATCCTGCTTAACATTAACTGCTCATTAAACAGTGCCTGCCTGTATTTGCTGAAGCACGCTCCCTTATTTCAGAAATATGTAAGGTAGAATTTAGGCAAAAAGTTAATTGTGGTTCACCTCGAGGAGCAGTAACAGAGCTGTATCTTATTTACACTGACTGAGACTGTTTGGGTAGAATATTCTCGTCTGTATTCAAGAATCTGAGTCTGAGTAAAACTCCTTTAAAGTGGATTTTTAAAAAAATCTGTCACAGACTATTTAATGAAGTATTTTAAACCAGATCCTGAAACGGAGCTTCCTCAAGTCGTGTCGCTCCTCCTCAGAAGGCCAGTAAATTCCTCCTTGGCTCGATGCCCATTCCCTCTCTCTTGGCTTCTGCTTGGCAGTTGATCTGTGTTGGAGCACGAGCTCATCATGAAGGAATTGCTGTGCTTCGCCTGGCAAGAAAAGATCGGGTTTTAAGTAGTTGCAGGGTTCCTTGCAATAAGGCAATTAATTGGGAGGGGCAGGAGRCTCTCTTTGATCAGATTGTGCTCTGATTCCTCCCTAATAGAGTATTTTTCCCTGTTCCAGTGGATTTCTGACAATTTAAGCAAAGACAAACTGTGCAGGAGAGCAGGCTCTTGTGGAATAGGGGTGGATCCTACAACGGAGTGAATCTCCCAAGGGCAAAGCCCGCGCTATGGAGAAGCGCTTCAGAGTTCACTGGCCTCCTGCTGTAAGTGGTACTATATATATTGTGCGTCCCATAGCTCCAACACTGACAGGTCCTAAATAAGCAGTAGCAGAATTGCTTGCAGAACGGACAAGATGGGCTGGTGCTCCTAGTAACTGCAACTGATTTMCTGATTTCCTGTGTTTCAAGCTGATTTGCCTCTGTTTCAAGCTAGGCGACCCTGACGGGATTCACGCGGCAGGGCCCGGCACGCCGGCCTGCCTGGGGCGCTTGGACGCCTGCCTGGGGGTCGCGTGCTCGCCCGACAGTGCTGGGCTCSCGCCAGGGACGCGTCAGGGGGTCCAGCACCGTGCCGAGGCGGCTGGGCAGACTGAGCGATCCGGCAGCCCCCTTTGCTCCGAGAAAACCCATGGCCTAAATGTGAGACGACGTCCGTGAATAAAATAAATATGGCTGAAAACTATATGCTTTTGTTGGGGGGYGGGAAATATATAGTGAAAATTTCATCCAAATGCATGCCTTAGTTTTAGAAGGGTCCAGGTAGTTGTCGTCTGTGAATGTTGCTTCAGAAAGTGAAGGAAGTTTTTTAGTTTGTATTTTTCAGGTGTTTGTCTAGTGAAAGGAAGTCTAATCAATGTTCCGCTAATCAAAACTAGACGTTTCATTTTAAGACTTCATGTGCAAAAGGTCTCCACCACCCTCTTCAAAAAGAACAAAAGCTACAAATGAGCTGCTCTGCATTTTCTGAGAAGCCTCTGTATTCTGAGAGGCCTTTGTTTTAAAAGAGAAAAGGCATAGAAATCAAAACAAAAAAGACTCATTGGATTGAATCAGTAATTTGAACCTGACCCTAAGTTGCCTAAACCAAGATGGAACTGGCCTGTGGAGCCAGAGGGAGGGTCCTCGATCCTAAAGAGGGGAGATTTRAGGGACATCTTTTGTATTTCCCGTGGGTTTGTCAAGTGCTGCCTTTGCACAGAGTGCTGACCAGAGTGAAAGGGCTTTTTCACTTGATATATGTTTTSAAATGAAATACGTTGTCCCTGCCAACTGCTTAAGTGGCTGAAAACTCCTCTCGCCATCCTTCTCATCTTCGCAGCATTTCCAGTTTTGACCAAGGCCATTTGACTCCAAACTTGGTTTTTATACGCTAGGGAATACTTCCCCTGCAGGAAACGACAAGTCAATAGCAGTTACAGCCTGTGGCAACACCAAAGAGTAAAGGTTTGAGGATCGAGGTGGTAATTCACACAGGCTCGGGAAATGGGTCCTTTCTTGGTGAGCTGCTGGAGGGCAGGTCATGTTTTCCATMGAGTTTATCGGTTGAGGTTCTCATCAGTTTTCACCAGCTCTTGACCCTGGATCAGCACTCAGCGTTCACGCAGAATATTCCAACTCCGGTCAGAGGTTTCAGGTTACTCATGTTCTCGTGGTGTTGGGTGACGGAGATGGCTGGAGAGGGTCTTCCCGAGGCCGGTGCCTCCCGCCGAGCRGAGCTGGCGCACGGGGAGGTGCCTCGGGAGCCTCCCGTTTGCCCCTGCAGCCGCTCTGGGTTCCCGCGCGGGCTCCTCTGGGCTTCGGTGGCCTCGTTATTTGTGGCTGTCAGTCGCTGGCTCCCATTCCTTGGTGCTTCCCGGGCTTCCAGCGCCGCCTCCCACGCCCTGGGGAGCAGCGGGCAGCTGAGCACCCACCCCGTTTCCCCTTTCTCAGCTGGTTTGGTGCCTCAGCTGCCTGTAGGCCCACGGCGCTTGCTCTGTGCCATGGGAGATGAGAAAGATGGAAAAGGTAACTAAGAAAAATTACAACTCCTTGGTTATTTTTAGGACAGCTTTTTAATGCCGTGGGTTTGGTACTGAGGAAATTGGCCAACCCTCTGCGTCTGCTTTCAGAGGGGCTTTGGTTTTGTACCCTGGAGAAGCATATGGATTTATTTTTCACTGGCATTATACAGTAGTACTATAAAAAAGAGGGGGGGAAAAAAAAGACATTTCTCCTTCTGTCGCAGTTTTTTAAATATTTTTGTGGGTTTTTTTTTTTTTTTGAAGGTTAACAAGCTCCAGAGAGACTCTTACTCCAAAGACAACTTGCATTTTTGCACTGATTAGAGATTTTTAATGGCATGTTCTAAATACACTTCAAAAACACTAACTTGCAGGGAGTATGTGCAACTGTCTCTTCAGCTCCTTACTCCTTGTACCTGTGGGTTTTATCTGTGAAGCAAAGACCCACATTCAGCCACCTCCTGCTTGTTACCCACAGCCAGTCACTCGCTCTCAAACACTCTCTTTCCCTGGGGTCTCCCACCCTTCTCCCAGCATTTCTCAGGAAATGAGTTTAACAGCTGTTCCCACGACAGAAGCTGGCTAATAAGCAGACATGGTTCAAAATGACGTTTCTTTTCAGAAGGTTTCACCCGGCCTTGCAAGGAGAGCGGGTGCTGCCGGGCAAGAGCCACAAGGGGCCCTGGGGCGATTATTCCAAGATTAATGACACACACCGAATACCAACAGTGTAAGTTTAATATCAGTGTTCAAATTCAAGCACACAAGTCAAACACATGATTTCAACATTACAAATGACAACGTTTAAATGGTTACTAAGTATCTAATATCAAGCACAAATTAGCTTAACTACTATAACTGCACCTAAATTAACATCAAAAAATATATATGTGTGTAACATGTTTAACTAAAATACATGGCAGACCATTGTGGTTGACTGCTTTACATAAAATTATTCAACCTGAAAGAAATCTTCCCATTGCATCATTTTCTGGCTACATAATATTCTCTTTTGACAAATGCTTTTCAGACAAAACCGCTCACAACCACCGCTTGCATAGGTCAGGCCATTGGTTTTCAACATGTGCTGCCTGGCCTGTACTTCGGCCAGAAATGTAAACTAYAAACCAGACTTTAGAAAGGAGGTTGATACACTGTATTCATCTCAGGAAAAAAAAAATACTGACCTTTATTTTTTGTCATTCAATAAATAAAGCATTTTACTGAGAAGTGCTCCATAGTCAAGTACAGAAAGAGACTCAAAATGAATTACACATCCCCGATTTTAAAAACTTCAAACTTAAAATAGTTTTTTATGTTAAATGATGTCTTGTTTTGCAGGAGAAGGTGGCCTGATTGGCGAGAGAGCTCACGCTGCTGCTGACCACCACTGCCAACAGCAAGAAATGCAACTCACGAGCTCTATACAAAGATACATGGAAGTTGTATGTGTTAAATTTCCATTTTTTTGGTCAGCTTTTTGACTCAGAATTATGTATTGCAGTGAGGCCCAGGACTTCAGGAAGCTTCTGGCAGARCCTGCTGCAAGTTCCTGTAAGGTCTTCAGCCTCCCTGTCCTTCACTSCTGTAATGCCCTACCAGCAGCAGAGATTCTACTGAACGTTTTATTGAATAGTGTTTTTCTGTAAAATGGTGCTTAAGTAGATCTGTGTGGTATTTAAGTTTCAAATTAGATCTAGGACTGGGATACGTTTGTTTGTGAAAAGGCAGAGTAGCCAGATTTTCCTAAAGGTTTGCTTGAGATCTATCACTTACAACATACACTAAAGAAATTCTGCCCAAGGGGGAAGTACAAGGATAGGAGTGGACCAAATTATTTCAACAATAAAAATAAGCTACTGCTTATAAACTACAGGTAATAAAATATTTTAAACAAATTCTCTTCAAAACAAATTTAATCAAACATTAACTAAATTTAACATTCAATTTCACTAATCTTTAAAGATTAAAGTTTAAAAGACACATGCTGTTTGCAAAATACCAATAAASATGTAATTTGTATTCCCAGTAATTGTGTATCAGTGTGGTGGTCTTCCGTTATGGTGAGATCCAAAGTAACAAGCTCCAAACTTCCCACCTGCTCAACTCTGTTCTTTGGGGCCAGGTGCCTCAGGATAGTTCAAGCCAAGTAGGGCGAGCAGTTGGCTAGACAGAAGGGAAAAAAAAGACATTTTAACAASCTTGCTGCATTCTCACATCCTCAATGTTCTTCAGTGATTAAGGAATGTCAGCCATAATGAAAGCATTTACAGGTTTCTCCAACCACTGCCACCTTCTCCCTTAATACTAACTCAAAAAGCTGAGAAAAGGCTTAGTCAACAGTTCAAGCATTATCAGAAAGGACCTAGTTAAGACAGAGAAGTTAAAAAGAATAATTGCAATTATTAATTGCAATTCTTGYAGTTCTAAACCTACACACACACAGCAATTAGTGTATGAAAAGCCTTAACATGTCAAGAATTTAATAGTGAAGATCAGTATTTTCTCAGCCTTTGTTTTTTTAAATGAATTTTCCCTTTGTTTCAACAGTGTTGAACACAAAATATTAATAAGGACAACTTTAATGTATGAGATCACTAGAAGCCGTACTGGAGTAAGTTTTATTTATTTGTAACAGTATCAGGGCCGAAGTCTTTCATATTACACCTATTTGGCACTGGTCCTTTAGAGAAGCACCAAATTCTGCTACACCCATTGCAGATTCTCCCTTTCCTCAATGCAGCCACCAAATGACCAGAGAAGGGCAGTAAATGCAGAGATGTTTTGAAGTTAMTGCCTTCACTGCAGTCTGTCATTTTTACAGATAAACTTGGTCCAACACTTAAATCTTTCTTACCTGTTTCTCCAAGTTCTCCTATACAGCCTCAGACTTAAAATTTTATTTCCTGTCTATAAGCAGTAGAGACAGAAAAATAACGGCACCTTCAAGACAGATGCTGGGTGCCCCAGAAGTTTCCAGCAGTGAAGTTGAAAAATAGTATTAAATCCATGCTCAGTGTCAAACTGCCTAAAAGGCTTAAAAAAATGCAGAAAAAAAAATGGTAATCCCCCATTTAAAAAAGAAAAAAATAGCCCTCAGAAGTGACRGACAAACCGCATGTAACAAATTCATTCACAATAGCATAAGCCAGGAATGAGAGTATTTATCTTTCTGCAATAAAGTCCAGAAAGCTAAAAATATYCCTTCTTCAAAGAAAACATAAAGACATTATTCTTTTTCTTCACATGAGATTGACTACCCCAAGCAGAAGTTTGACTCATCAGTRTAGTAACATCTCCAGTTCTGAACATAAATCTGCACTACACTAGAGAACAGATTGGGGCCATCTCAGGCTGTCTTTTAGCACCATGAAAATCAGTATAATGCTTCAATGACTATGGTCTATGGTAAACTCTATTGTTATAGAAATAAAAAGTGGACATTTTGCAGAATAAAAGTATAAATAAAAGTGATAAATATAAAGTAAAATATAAATATAAAAGATAAAAAAATTCTGAATGTTTGATCTTAGTCTTTATGTTTGGCACTACCTATATTATTGTTTTAAAGTATCATTGCTTATAATTTCTAGCTATTTAAAACAAATATTTTCTCTCTCCTTGTTCTTTTCACAATTTCTACAGTATCTTTAAAAATAACTTATTAATCTTTGAGGGAAACCATACATTTTTGTTTTCTCTGAACATCATTTTCAAAATATTCTGGTGACACCATGTGGTAAATTGTTGTACCACAGACTGTTTAGGACTGGTGGATATGGTATCAAACAAGCCTTCTGTTAAATAAACTGGAATACAAAAATATATAGCACAGAAAGACATCTCCCTTATCTCATACAAAACACCTCAATTTTAACAATCATAACATACTGATGGAATACAGAGGTTTCCAGATATTTTGTTTACTGTGTTGAGGAAAAATACTGTCGTACTAATGTACTGAAAAGGAGAAAATTATTTTAGCTGTATCTGCAGTACAGTATTACTGCGATACAGAAAACACACTACCTATAAAAACCAAGAGAAATATAATGAAGTTCCAGAATCCATATTTGGGGATGATTTGTACACTAAGTTTGTCTGTAGAAATCTTTATTCTTGCAGTTACGGTTCTGCTTTTTCTACTGACTAAATATAAACAACATCTGAAAAAGAGACTTCTGGGCAGAATTTAGCTAGGGGGAAAAAAAAAAAATCTTGTTCTATTCATTCAACCTATATCCATAACTCTGTCTTATACAATATAAAAGAAATGTCTGCTTAGGTCACCAAAAATCTGGAAGAATAGTAAGTCTCTGTTCGCATATACGAGTGCCAGTTTACAGAATGTTCTTGCATTGCTCAGAACATTCAGTAAGCAGCAACTCTCAGGCTGTCTTTTCTCATACAAATCATCCTCTCCTCATGCAGTACTGATCAAAGCACCCTTAAAGCCACTGCCTGCAATAGTGCAGGGCTACCCTGGCTGCTCCTGGTAGCTGCCAAACAGGTGCAGTAAGTGCTTGCTGAGACACCCAGGGGATCCCTGCACTGCAGCGTTTCCAGCCCCTGCTACTTCAGGCTGCGGATTCCTGAGAACCTTCCGCACCAAGATGCTTGTTCCATGTTTAGTGCTACTGCACAAGCATTAAAACTTGGACCCCTTTTAACAAGGAAAGTCACTAACTGCAACAGGGAAAGAGCAGGCTTTAAAAGACAATAGCTCCTATAAGCTATTAAAATGCTGTCTATACTTTAAGAACATTTACAACTTTTTGGAAGAGTCCATGTCTCCTCACTAACATGAACCTGATATTTGAATATAAATATAGCAAATAAAAGAATCTAATACATCTCTGTATCAACTCAATGGATATTAAGAGGAAGTTTGTTGAAACTTTATGTCTATCTTTAGAAGAGAGAAGACTAGATAAGGATTTTCCTCTCTGACCTTCAAAAGTCAAGGTATTTTACTGCACTGTGTATTTTCCCTTTAAGCAGCAGAAAGCTTATGAAAACAGAACCTAACAAAGGGGTCTAAATAAATGAAAACAACCATTGAGAAAAAAGGATTAAGAGACTACTAATTGTATCCAGTGTTGCACCCAACAGTGCAGAAAAAGGAACTGCAACTACTAAAATAATAAAAAGTCTCTGTCATAAAGAAAGATTGTCCAAACCACACATTCTATTATCTTTGATTTTTATAGGCAGCTTTCCTTCTCACTTTGTTCCTAAAGCACTGCAAGAACAGTTTTTGCAGTACATAAAGTTACATAAGGTATATAAGACCTTTATACTGTCTGGCAAAATCACACTCTTGCACACTGAATGCCTTCTGGACTTTAGCATGGCACTGTATTAGAAAGAACCTTCTCATTACTCGTTCTGCTTGGTAACAATTTTGTCTATGCAGTTACATTTTCAAATTCTCTCAAAGCAAGGCCCT
Source organism: Eudromia elegans (assembly GCA_003342815.1). Taxonomy (NCBI): domain Eukaryota; kingdom Metazoa; phylum Chordata; class Aves; order Tinamiformes; family Tinamidae; genus Eudromia; species Eudromia elegans. The sequence continues at coordinate 2,312,345 of PTEX01000062.1, read as the reverse complement.
TCCCATCCACCTACCTTAATTTGGCTACATGACTTTTTAAAAGGAAAAAAAAAAATAATAAAAAGTTAAAAGCGGCAGAAATTTTAAGCTCCTGTAAGGATGTTACTCACCAATAGCATCCATCACATCTGTGCACACCCATGTTTATACCAAGTTGCTTCCATCAGGAAACATAGATGCTTCTCTCAATATTATTGCTATCTATGGGGGTATATGTGTGTCCATGCAGCATCATTCATCACAGATCCCACATCACTTCAGGGAGTAGAGGGATCCTCCGTCATATCCAGCAACTCTAGCCTCAGACAGTTCTTTCAAAATACCATTCTCAAGTTAGAACAAAAATGACCTCTGCAGATTAGGTAGAGAAGAATCTTTTTGCTTCTGAACTCCTTAAAGCATCAGGACAACGCTCAATAGCAACATGTTTATCAACAGGAAGTAGCTATACCTTTCAGAAGTTGGTCACACATTTCTGCTTTGTACAGGGCTCTGCGTGCTCTGTGCTACACAGAGGCCACGAAAATAAAACTAGCTTCTGTAGTTCAAAAGATAATGAAAAAAACAGTGCTACAAATACTAGGCCATGCTTTTAAAATCTGAACCTGGGATTTGGAAATCCCAGTCCGTTTGAGCCTTTCAAGTGCTAATTAACGTTAAGGACAGACACTGCTAATTTAAATTCACATTAAAATGTCTTCCATATAGTACTTACAACTGTACCTGAAAAGATAAAGAGCTTGAAAGAAAGAAAAACAGCAGCAAGAGCTTCTTTACATTCTTGTTTTGACCAGTTGTGAATAATCATTCTTATGCAACTCATTCCTTGTAATTGTGTCAGTAATTCTTTCTCAAAGCAGTACAGGAGAGAAAAGAATTTTTAGATCCTTCTACCTGGAAGACACCAAATGAGCAGGAATATGCACAGCCAGGCACAAACCTAAAGTTGCTTTTCTTTTTTTAAAGCAATAAATTGAGCCACACATCACTATTTCATGTTTAGCACTGTTTTAATATTTTTTGTTCAGGTTTGACCCTAATTTTCCTAACTATGGAAAAAAATGGAAGAGGAGGAATGAACTTTCTGCATTAGACAAATGCACAAAAAACAAACATGGATACTATATAGTTTTATCATTAAAAATAAATTAGTTCACTCTGATCATGTGAAAATATCACCTTTTTGGAAGTGACAAACTTACGCAAATAGGATATACAGCCGCTAAAGTAGAGAAAACTCAGTAAGTAATTTTGGAGATTCTTCTTCCTCTAGGAACTTGTGGACACATAAAAACAAGAAGCAAGTTTCTGAGCATGAAGGGAAAAAAGTCTGCTTCAATTTCAGTTTTACATTGTAATAAAAGGCATCACAGTCCAGCTTGATGCAAGTCCACTACAAACTCCATCCAAAAGAAAAACCTCACCACAATCTGAGCTTCAAGAGACTTTAGAACACATGAGCAAAAGATGGCAATATTTTTTAACCAGACTTTTACCAGAGAGTTCTTCCAATGCAATAAAACTAGAAGAAGAAAAAGTAGCAGACACCTTAGAAGAGATGGCAGGAGCCATTCTGACCATAGAGATCAGGGAAACATTTCAGTTTCTTTAGCAGTGTCACTGCACTGGTTGTGCTCCTGGGCACACACAGCAATTCTGGAAAGGGTGACATGCTGTTACCATGCTATGCTTGTATTCCAGAGCTGCACTGCACACAGTCCCCAGGTCTGATGCCAGAAACACTCTTGGACCACACAGAGCGGACACCTCCCACTCAGAATATCACTCTTTCAAATGGAAAGCCCAGRCCTTAGAAGGCAGCCGTGCTAACAGCTTTAAGTAAAGCTACTAAAGTGACCTATTAATACACAGAAATAATAGTGCACAAAAGCATAACCCACCTGAACTTCCTAAGTACTGGAAGAGATTCAAAAATAATTTCCTTGTGACCACAGCAAAACACAAATAGCCCCCTACAGACAATAAGACACTAGTCTGTATTTGCAGAGCAGCCTACCATTTCCACAGTAAAGATCTGCTTTGATATCACGACTCGCTGGAAAGACCTTTTGGAATGCCAGAGAAATATTAATAGGGCTATGTAAAGCATGAGTAAAATTTCAGAATAGATCGTGCACAGCCCTTGCCATGCTCAAAGAAACCACTCAAACAATGCACCAATATTCTACTCAGCAGATCACAAAAATAAAGTGACTGTTTCCAAAACTTGCAATATTATAAAGATCAGTTCTATCTCTTTTTTCAAATACACTATGACCTGAGGGGCAAAAAGGAAGTGCTAATTAAGCAGAAGGAAAATTATTCAAAAGAACAAAATGGAATAAATTATACGAAACTTTGCCCAGAAATGGAGGTAGCTTTCAAACCATTATGGTATGGTTCCACAACAGACTTCACAGATGATGAAGACTTCACATTTACTAATGAAACTATCTGGCATTAGAAATTGGTTCTCCTGGATGCAATACACATTACAATCTATACTATTAGAAAAGTGGAAATTTCAACACAGGAACTAGATGGGAGAAATGTTACATATTATATTATTTATGTATATCATTTTACAAAGCAATAGAGATGACATGCTCAGTCAGAAATGCAGTGATCTGCACTCCCAGTTATGGTAAGAATAAATTTTAATAAAATGTGACTGCTAGAAAGGGAAGTTTTGGTTAGGAAGTAGAATATATACCCAAACTAAGATGTTAGACCTCTAAGTAATTACTCCACACCCCACCCCCACTTACTTTCTCTTTATATTAATAACAACTACACACACTAAACAACAGTGATCTTTATCCGAAGTCACCTTCTGTTGCACTAATGAAATTCTGCTACAGCCTTGAGAATGTCTGKAGAGAGTAATCAAAGCAGGTTACAACTATTCATTCACCTGAATATGCACTAGCTGCTTCTGCTTTACCTCTCAGATGTTAAATCAAGAATATACGCAACCTTTCAGCATCATGTAGATGACATTACAGCTACCTGCGTACCTTAACATGTTATCTGGCGCTTCTTTATAAATCATTAAGGCAAGTAAATGAAAGCAAAATGAATGCCAGTTTAAAAGCTGGCACTGTTCCTCCAAGTGCTCTCACCCTGATGTTGCACATGGAGCTGAACATGCAAGATAKAGAGGATACAGAAGATAAGAGGTACAAAACCCCCACAATTTTAAAGTAACTTTTCWAGCTTCTGTTCTTAAGAACTAATTAAAAGTGTTCATGCTTACCTAGATGGAGAAGTGTAAACTGCGCTGCCAACTCCTTTGCATCTTCTAATGTTGTACACAGCTTGTCTGGCATGAAATAACTCTGGGAACCATTTGCTATGCTAGGAATAACTATCTTGTACACTAAGAGTATTTTCCCATCCTGACTTGTGGTTGAATACAAGTAGTATTCTGGTGGTGCCCAGTTATTTTTATTGCAATAATAATCCAGGTGCATTACTGCAGAACTGAAGTGACTAGATTTTAAAGAATACATGCTAATTGGAGTAAGCTTTGTTCCTGGAAAAAATGGGTATGTGCACCTTTCCATTTCAGGGAGGTTTGGACTGTGCTGGCCATTAGGACGAACTGAAAGACTTGATGTTTTTCCTAAGGATTTTTGATGACCATCTTCTTTATTAGGAAATCCTAAGAGACTTTCAGAGCTGGGACTAATTTGACCATTAAGATGTTGTCTCCAAGTACTTTCTTTGTTAACTGGCTTTGCCAGTGTTACCTCAATGCTAGCTCCATCAATGCACTTTCCATTCATTACAGACATAGCAGCAACTGCATCCTCTCTGTTGAAAAAATGGACAAAAGCATAGTCTCTCAGCTTCTTTACACGTTCAACTACTCCTGGCTTGAACTTGTTGAATTCAGCTTTAATTGTGTCTTCTGTAGTAGATATCATTAAATTTCTTACATACAACACTTTAACTCTCTGCATTGTTTCTTCATCAACTTCTTTCTCTGGGTCTGCCCAGTCTACTTGAATAGTATGACCCCAGAGTTGGAATGTTCCTACAGCAAAAAAGCATTAGGGTGGTAAGAAAGATGCGAGGGAAAGGAAAAATGGTATCTAGCTCTATCTATTATTAAATAATATATTATGAAAGTATTTATATACACATATACCCTATAAGAAGTGGTGAGTTCTGTTATCTGCCTCCGCTAAACAAAACATGAAAAAGTCTACTCCATAAAATTATTAAACAAAAACTTTGCAAAAACTAGAAATGTGTATCTGTATCCATTAGGTTCATTAAGCATCATTACTTGTCAAAACAGAGACTTGATCAAACACAGCACGAGCGCACACACATACAACAGCCCCCAAAACAGGATTCTAATAGTTGGCAAATACACCAACCTTAATAAGAGTAACACCTAAAAGAAATAAGCTCAACATCTGTAAAACGTAATCTACATGTGTATGCACTAGCAGGAGCCTTCTTGTATTTTGCAATGGACACTGAAAAAATGCATCAAAAAACAAAAACAAAMAAAAAAGAACTTGTTATTCAAGTCAACATTTTGAGCATTACAGAATAAGCTTTATTAGAAAATAGGGATACATTCCAGCCACTACRTTTTTAAGCTCAACTGTAAAAGCGTGACTCATGTATGCAAATGAAAACTGCAGTGTGCCAAGGATCTTGGCATAAATTTCAATAACTTGTGCTTATAAAGCAGCTATCTGTTAATTTGCTCTCAATAACTRATAAAATTTGAATTCAATAAAGAAAAAGATGAACTATTTATTCATGAACCAAAAAGAAACCTTCTTTAGCTAAGAGGCAGCATTGCAGAATTTTTTAACTCTCAAAGTACTAAATAGCAATGAAAATAGGAATGACCAAAAAAGAATAATCACTCGCCCCAAAATTCTTAAAAAGAAAGAAAGAAACAAACAAACAAAAAAAAMCCCCAGAAAAAAAGAAAAGCTTACCTGGGATGAGCCGCCTTCGAGCCATCGCAGCTGCTCTGTGAGATTCATATTCAACAAACGCAAAGCCACGATTTTTGGTTTTATCAGTGGCATTTGGATAGACAATGACATCCACCACTCCTTCTGTAACTTTTTTCATTTCATCCAGTATTTCTTCCTTTTTCTTTTCTTTTGGAATTGCTCCAATAAATAGTCTGCAGTTGTCCAAGCTTACGCAGACACCAATAAACTTCCCTGGACGGATTTCATAATTATTAAGAATCCTAATGGCTAGTTGAGCCTCCTCTTTAGTGGTGTACATCACAAATGCATAGCCTCGATTCTCACCACTGAATTCCATCATCAGTCTGAACTCATAGATCTTCCCAGCTCTCTCAAAAACAGGAACCAGTTCATCTTCATACATATCACGAGGAATCTTGCCCACAAAAACTTCACATCCACGGGGTGGAGGAGGACCTTCCCAACCTTACAATAAATTGTCCAATAAAGAACCTTAGTACAAATGCTTGACAGATACACTTGACTCACATAGTTTTGAAGTAATTTAGCAGTAGTTTAGGACTGGTACATTCTCATCCGATAATTAAAGTTTGGCTTTTGTTACATTTAAAAAATAAATTGCTGGTTTACAGCATTCTTTCCTACACACACACACAGACTTTTTACTTACCTCTTTCAGTTGGATATACCAGACAGTCCATCCACTGACACTAGCATCATTTAAAGCATTGACAGGCTTGCTTGTTTGCCTTCCAAAGATTTATTTTCCCCTTAAAATTATACTAATACAACTGATATATGATAATTAACTGAACTGCTACAGAAAGACTTCAARTTGTATCTTCTACCCTAACACTAGAAAATTGAACTTATTCTCTCCACTTTTTGTCCACATTTTTAAGAAATTCTGATCAGTGCCTAAAGTGCTAATCTTTTTTCCTTTCACATCATTCAAAAACTTGGAATATTCTGATTCCATTTTCTCCTTTCATCCATCAAAATAGAGTTTCCCTAAGGAAGGTAAGAACCTTCCATAAGCTCTATCTTCTTCAATAGTAAGAAAAACCTTTCTTAAAAATAACTAGCCACGGTTTTCCATCAGCTGGAAATGGATATAGATAAAAATATCTAAAAAACAACTGAGTTCATAGCTCACATCTGAAAGTTCCAAGCATGGATGTTTCTGCCATTAAGCCAAGCAGAGGTTCACATACTCTTTAGTTTATCTCTATGCTGAAAAAAACAAATAATGTAAAATCAGGTACATACATTTAAAAATATGAGGAAATATGGCACTCCAATAGATATTTTACAAAAAAAAAAAAAAAAATCAGGGAGAAGTTTCACATGCAGATAAACAGTTAACTAAAATTTTTCTGAAGTTTTGACATGAAAGGTTCCTATAAAGTTTAATTTATGAAAGACATGTCTTGCTAAACATTTAATTTCAGTATCCTAAAGGATTAACAAATTTTAATATTGCAAAAGGAACATCTTTAATAGTTCCTAATGTTCTAAATAAACAACAGCTATTATTCTATAATGTATTAAATAAAATAAGAACTGGCTGAGGGCTCAGAAAAAGTTCAGTGATGCACTGGAATGCTCTATCCAGTGCCATTTTTCAAAGAATTAGAGGGCTCCACTTAGGTAGAACTTGGAAGTTGGTATATCTATGTAGGTAATTTTAGGCAGGAGAAACTTCCAAAAAGAAATCATTTTATTGTGGTATACATTAAGCCTCATGTGAGAATAAGAAATACAAAAATGTATTTTATTTCTAGGATACAGGAACAATGATAAAAAAAAAAGCTTAATAGGAAAACAAACAAAACTACTGCTCTATTACCTCAAGTTTCTTCATCCAAATAAATAACAAATTCATTTTTTAAAAACATTTATTTCAAAAATTTCAGCCTTTGTAAGCAAAAGATAAATCCATCCTGTATTCATATAGTCCTGCATTGAACKAGAATGATCTAAGAACATCTTCAACTAAGAACACCTTTATCAGTCCTAAAATCTGAGAATTATTTTAAATTTGCATTCCAAAATAACTTTAAGTGATGAACATAAGTTTTATTACCACTAGCTGTGAACTGCACCTGCTGTAAAAAAATCCACACACTTCTTTTCCAATGAAGTCTGTAAGCTGTAGAAGCTAAATGTTTTTTAAATTTTCTTCTCAGAACATTTTTTTAAGTTGTATTAGATGTGAGGAACAGATTAGTCAACCCTGATAATGAAGAGTTATATTATCTTTATTGGTGTTATTTCAGAAAGCAGGATTGTCAAGAAAGCACAAGCCCATGCAAGTGGTAACCACAGAGATATACTACTTTAGGCTTAGGTCTGCCTGCTACTGCTGATTTGCTTTAAGTGAGTGCTACCAAACATTTCAATCCATGTTCTTAGCCATGTGATCACATAAAGTATTTTCAATTCCACCTCTGCTTTGCCCTGACAACTTTAACTGTTGTTACCAGCTGTGACCTCTTATGTCCATCAACAGCTGTTCAACAAAGTTCTGGCACAAGAAATCTCAAACTCTTTAAGTCGTAAAAGCATATAAAAACTCACATGTTCTGTTTCCTATACACTTTTCCTAAGCACCTGCTACTGATCACTGTGAAGATACACACAGAACAGGCTACACAACTTTTTTGTCTGACCCACTATAGCTATCTTTATATAAAACTAACTCCGTAGTCTCTAACGAAATGCTTACCTGGTGGAGGACCACCAAATTTTCTTTGTCCATTCTCTTGAACCATGCTGTACCCAGTCTTCTCCATAAGAGCCAGCAAGGCTGCCTCATTTTGTGTTCCACTTCTGACTTTGCCACATCCATTTGATACATCTGTATTTTCCTCATGCATATCTGCAATAGCTTCAACAGAACATTGCATATAATTTAAAGGATTCTAAGTTACTATTTACATGCAGAAGCTATCAAASCACAGAAAAATGCTGTATGCAATTATTTACTGATTTTAAGCTTAGCATAAAATCTCCAACCCTACATCCAACTATTGCCATCTATGTACTTGCTTTCAAAAGATTAATCAGCAACTATAGACCGTAGATGAGAACGAGCATAATACGCAAGTTACTCCTCAGTGACATCATAGCTATGTTGCAAACATCACGCTTTTCAAGTATACTGAAAAATTCTTTCATAAACCATTGTTATTGCAGTTGTGTAGATACATACACTATTCATAGTAAAATGTTCCACTTTTTATTACCATTTTTTAAAAAATACCCATAAGAGTATTTGAATTTAAAAAAAAAAATAAAATTCATGAAGTCCTAACTGGCACTAACAGTTCCGGAAATTCAGAACAATACAATTTAACTAAAACCAGTATAAAATAAAACAAGACCGAATGAGCTGACAGAACTAAAGATAAACCTACCTCTGGGCATCCTTACTTTGATGTCTTTATCCACTTCCACAATGTCCACAAAGAAAGAGCTATTACAATTATTACTGCTCCACCTCAACCCACTACTTCCCACTATGCCCAAACCTCCACCACCACATCTTAGGGGTTTGTGTCATCTAGCAATATCAAGGAACCTAGATGCTATTATGAAGTCTGCTAGTGAAGCCCTCTTAGGCAAGTAAGTAAATAAAACCTCATTGCCTCTCTAAAGGTCTACAGTTTTTAGCCAAAAGCAATCTCTTCAAAACAAGACACAATCCCTTGCACAAACAGTCTAATCCCAGAGGTTTGCTAGTCTGGTGACATTGCAAGATCAACTGCTATGCCCCTCATTCTCCAAAATAAATATTCCAAATATGAATCACCACCAGAAACAGAAATTACAACTCCCATTTATTCTTTAATGCCCTTTGACCGTTCGGCTTGGTTTGTCTTCAATGTCAGACCTGAATGAACAATTTATTTTCTTCAAGAAAAAAAAAAAAAAAACAAACACTAACAATTCCATACACATCATGTTCTATTGTAAGCACACTATTTGCTGAACAATGAAGTCTAAGCTCCTTAGACTCCTCAGACCTCAATTAAAATAATCTGGAAAGCAGAATATGAAGGAAACTAAACCAGAGAGTGAACAGTGGATAAACATGGAGAGGTCTCTTCAATAGGCAGTCCACTACTCAAGGTCCTAGGAAACCAGTCAATTCAAGCACCGCACACACCCAGCATAACTGCACAACTACAGTTAGTTGATGAATGTTGCCAAAGCAAWGGAAGATGACTTCAAAAGTAGCTATAACTATCTTTTTCTTCTACAGCTTGAAGTTATGGCCACCATCCCCACTCTCTTTACAGTTAGTACATAAAAACTCAAACTGAATTCTCCTATCGAGCTGCACTACCCAAATGAACCYAGTTTCTCTATTTTGTGTGACATTTGATTATTAACTCCCAGCTTCTGGAGAAAACAAGTGCTACTAGAAACAAAGCTGTATTTGGTAGATAATTTACAAACACTATTCCCCATTTTCAGATATAAAGGTTTTCAGGTTATTACCTGCCATGCTTAGTGAGCATCAGTCTCCACTCAACACACTAAACTTCCCATACCATTAAATATTTTATTTTTAAAATATTCTACTGAAACTAYGCCAATATCTGAAGCTAATGTGATTTTGCACACACTGAAAGAAAAGAATTAAATATTTGCTGTAATTATTTATGATTAGACRTAAGTGATTTAAAAACCTTCTTCTGCCACCATTTCTGTGCATGGTATACAGTAATATTTCTGCCTAGAGGCAGATATTCCCTTTGAGCAACCATTTAGAATCACTCTAAATGAACTCTGAAGCACTGTCCTATAGAAGCTACTCTTGTATGCAAACATACATTCTTCTCATGAAAATCTTCATATGACATTCAACAGATTATACAACCATTAATAGGGTGCTAAGAAATACATTTTTTTTCAAGTAGTTTTTTTTGTGTGTGTGTCTAAAAATAAAGCATTTCTTTTCTACTGAGAAGGTGCTTATCTTGGGACAGAAAGCCATGTGAGCAGCCATTTTGGAGAGCAGTTTGTATGACATCCATTGCGGGTCATTAAAACAACTGATCATGACTATCACTCGCTAAAAACGGTGCTTCTCTCAGCAGATCTCTCAGTATTTACCGTGTCTCACAGCCTSCAAGCTCTATGCAGATACGCAGCAATCAAGAAACGTCTCCACAGACTCCGGGCTAAAGAGATGCAGGCAGACCCCGACAAAACCTGGAGTTAGGCAGAGTTAAGTTTCTCCTTCTCTCATCCCATTCAGTCAGCCAAGATTTGCTAGAGCTGCAACAAAATTCCAGTTTAAAACCACAAGACTCGAGAAGTGTGCAATGCCAGAGTGAGGACAAGTGAGCAGGGTACAGAGCGGGCAGACCAAGGACGRGCCCGAGGCAGGGAGGGCAGCCTGAAGAGCCCGAGTGGGGGTAATGAGGGCAGCCCCCAACGGCCTCGCGCGGAGCCGCACGTCGAGCGGCCACCGCCTCCCTGCCCCTCAGGCCTTCGAGTCCCTCCCCGACGCCTTCACCTGCCGCACAGCGCGGCGACGACCCGAGGTCGCGGTGCGAGCCCTGCGCCACGCCGGGGAGCAGCCACGAACCGTCCCCGCAACCGCGACACCGCCACCAACCACCCCCACCTCGCTCGCTCAACGCCGCCGCGGCGCCTTTCCCTCTCTCCGCCGTAAYAGCCAATCAGCAGCCGCCCAGCGGCACAAGGGCGTGACTGACGGGCCGTCCCAGCCAATCGGAGCAAGGCGGCGGGCGGGGACTCGCACGGGGTTAATTTAAAACGCGCGGCCGTTGGCGAAGAGCGTGCAGGTTGTGTGCACGTGACGCCGAGACCGTTGGGACCGTTAGGCGTGGGTGGCGCCGCCGCCGCGTCCTGCCTCGGGGCGGCAATGGCGGCGCTGTGAGGGCCGACAGGCGATTAAAGAAAAAAGAGCAAAACGGGATCAGTTTTAAAGGCCTTTAATTTGTTACCTTTCTAGTGTTTCGGCACGTTGTCTCTAGCTAACAAAAACTTAAAAAAAACCCCCACATTAAAGATTCCCTCTGCCAAAGAATTAAATGTTTGACTGTACTTTGAAATAAGTTAGAGAATCTCAGGAATTTTAATCTTGGGGGCCATTCAAACTCACCTTCATTATAAAATAAAGTTTGAGCAATCTGGTTTCAGAACTCGTTGGTTAATATGGCACTTTAGGTGTTTCACCTAGGTGAGTTTGCCTTTCCCCTCCCCTCAAACTGAAAGAAGATACCACAATAACGATATATTGCGTGTTTTGCAAATTACAGCTCCATTAAAAGACGCTGAATGGCTTACATGCCAGAGTTAYTGCCTTTAAGGTTGAATTTCACCACCTTTTCATTTTGAGTGTTCGCAGTTGTTTTCATCTATATGAAGCTTGCAGCATTTCGCCTGCAATTCAGTGTCCCTGTTGCCTTGGAGCCTGACTTCTTTCTGGCAAAAAAACCTCCACGTGTTTCAGATCTTATTGGTCAATGAAAGTCATGAAAGAATGCAGACCAGTCTCTTAAATTCTAATTTAAGAAAACTCTTTAGTATTTCCTTTWTTCTGTTTTTTTCCCCTTTGCATTTCATCCAGGTGACACCTTACCCRGGTGGGTTCCCAGCCCATTTCTAGAGAACTAATTGCTCTGCTCCTATAGAATAAAGATGCCAAGCATTTGTCTGGCTGGAAATTTTAACCTGAACAGCAGCATCCCACTAGAAATGATATTAAAAATAAATAAATAAACAAAGGGCAGGTTTTTCACTTTGGGAAACAACATAAATAAGGGAGAAGATCAAAACAACCCCAARGAGCGCTCATTGCCGACCTTATTATCTCCTAATAAACATCAAAGTCAAACCCAAGAACTAAGGACTCAGGTTTTCCTGCTGACCCCCTCTCCCTAAGAGAAATTAATGACCCCTTTCTCCCTTTGTTCCCCAGGTGCTAATTGGGGGTTGCCCACAGGTGCTAGTCATTTTTGCTCTCCAGTAGTCTAACGGTTCAGCATGATTAGGTTTTACTAAAAACAGCTGTTTCTAACCTATAGATTTTGCCGCGATTTCTCAGCTGCAATGACGAAACCCCGAACTGAGGATTTTTGTGCCTTTTCTAATAATAAGCAATGCAAGCTTTACAGGCAAATATTTTTTATTAGTTGAAAACCAGCTTATGTACCTGGAAGGGTTTCATGCTGCTTTTTTGCTTTAGAAGATCCCTCAGCAAGCAAAATCCTGAGACTGTCTTCTACTAAAGAAAAAAAAAAAAAGAGAGTAAACTTTAAGATTTTACATATCAGATACATATCAGTAGGAATAATTGTAGGGTATAAGCCATCTCTAAATCCTCCTCTAGAAAGGCACTTCTGCCAGCAAATTCTTTTCATTTCTTGCCCTTTCTCCTACATGACTGTAGAGTGAATTGGAAAGATGTGTCCCACTCACTTACCAGGGACCATCCTCTGGGAAACTGAAACCCAAGGAGGCTGATTGCGTTTTCACATCCATTTCTGGGAGTGACAACTSTTCACAACAAAGTAACAGCTTCTGTCAATCACAATTACTTATATACGTATACTCGCCACTCTTCCCAATTAATGCCATATTTTAACTGACTTACTCCTAATGAAGGGTTACTAGAAGATGGGGGAAGAGTATCGGAGTACTTTCTCCTCTGGTGCCTTATTGAATCAGCATCTCAGTACATGCCTGCTTGTTTTTTAATCCTGATAAATAGGAATGTGGTTGAAAGATCATTTTACCAGAGTTAAATATTATTTGGGAAAAGCCCTTGGCATGAATTCTTCCTAGAAAATTCACTTAGATATTATGGCTGCTATTTGCCCTGAAGATTTATACTGTTTCTGTTAATCTCTAAGACACACTGAGTTGGTTTCCCACAARTGTCTACTCAAAGCTGCCACAGATCTGAGGGATGAGGAATAAGAGCAGAGTCTTGGCAAGATTATTAAATTTATTCCTTTGAGTAAATTTGACAATGTGAAAAAGGTCTTTTTCTAACATATTTTATTTCGCCAGCTGCCCCAGACAGTTGCTGTAACACAGAAGTCCTTGATGTTTTATGATTTTTAACTTCTGTTTTCTTGGAATGCTAGCAAGCCCCAGCACATATATTCCTGCAGTGCACTAATACTGCAGTCACAATAAGTTCTAATAGAAACATAAGAACATAAGCTGCCTTTTCTTTTCTTTTTTCTGGCCAGAGTAAGTTTTACCATGGCCTGGAGCAGGAAAGGAGGGTGTGTAGTATTTCTGCACAGTGACAGGTTTGATATGTAGGTAGTGCAAATGCTTTAAAGGGAAGCAGACGTCCTTTGAAGTTTACACAAAGGATGTAGAAAACCTAGACATAATGTGATTGTAAATCTAATTATACTAAGCTGTCTAGAAAGGCTTAATTTCAGTCAATCAATCCATTTTATTCCAGGTTCCATCTGATCAAGCAGTTGCGAGGCCTGTTTAGTAGGATCTCTTAACAAGGCAGTCTAGTGCCTAAAGGGCCTTTCTTCTTAAAAGGTGCCAGTTGTTCTTGTTCAGATTTCTTCCTTAAAAGAACAGGCGTCTTTTGAAATTATAAAATCTCAAAATCAGATATTGCTGAAATAAGCATTGCTGCGAAGATTAATTGTAAGGAAAACATCATACAGAAGTGTTCTCTTTGCTTTTCAAAGTGCTTTGGGGCACGCGTGCAGAAAATACACTGTGTGATATTACCAGGCGTATGGGCAAACATGAAAAAAACACGAATCCTGGCACATGTTCCCTGTCCAGTTAGAGGAGCAGCCTGAGTTCCACATGGGTGATTTGAGCTGCGGTGAGGCCAGATGTGCMCAACAGCTTGTAGCACCTGCATACTTGTCCTTGCCCTTGCCTCTATAGAACTGCTGCTCATTGCCACCTGTACCTGACTGTTAAGAATCTGAACTCCCCATGACCAAGCTGTGCTTGCCGTCACTGAGAGGAAGAGCTGTTTTCTGGCAGTGCAACTAACACATGGAAGGGAAAGAACAGGTCTGAGTTACTAGAAAATAAAAATATATAGGGCCGGGAACAACAGACTCTCTTTCCCRTCAGTACTAAGATTTTTCAGATTTTGTATGGTCATAAAGTGCTATTCTTTCTGTTTCCTGAGCAGACTTTTAAAATGAATACTGAAATGGCAATATATCCTGTGCATGTCTGTCAGCAGCAATTAAAGACATTTTACTTTTTCTAGTACATCCAAATGTTGTGCCCTAACTAGTGCCCTAAGAACCTTGACACCAAGCTTTTCTTTACTACTATGAGAAGCACGAACAGTTACAGACCAGACTTCCTTTTGCTTTACCACAGATGCCTCAGCGCTCCTCAGAGGACTCGGAAGATCAGAAAGTTGAGTTCACTCTCAGTTACTGCCCATTGTTTGAATTCTCTGTAAATATTGACAGGAAGTATTTCAATTTATAGCKGTTTTGTGCAGATTTTACATGTGCTTTCAGCACTGGAACCAAATAGACATCAAACAAAAAGTCTTTGGTGATATCTGATCTGACCTATACATTAACTGAAAGTATATCAGGAGGCCTGTAGATTTTTATATACCATTACATTCTGCACTTTAATGCTTCAGTAAATAAGCTATATGGAGTGGAATGGTTGAGACTAAGATTTTTTTTATGTACTTAAATATTCAAATAAATCAATAGATAATAATAATAGGTTCCTAAATATGTAAATTATGTTAGCTGTAGCTTAGAAAATGGACAGACTGCCCCTCTTTACTTAGGCTGTACACGCTGTGCTTTGAATTCCAGCTTGTTTGGAGACTCCTAGCAGACACTGGTTTATCAAGCTCAAGTCCTCTTAATTCGCAAGGCAGCTGCCGTGAGCGGCTGAACAACTTCTGATGCTTCCTTGGGATGTTYTTTAGACTTTTCCTGAGGCTTTAAGGAGTGTTTAGACACGCAATTAAAACAGGCTAAATCAATGTAACCTGCTTTTCTGAGGTCCTTTTTTTGTGTGTGTTTTACACGCAAACCATCCCAGGACTTATCCCTGCTTTATTTTAACAGTGTTTCTCAAGTAAAGTTGAAGGAATGATTTTAAAAGGTTTTTTTTTCTGGTACCTAAATCAAAACTGTAATTAAAAATAATAAAACCAGAGCCACAACACTATATAGAATTATAAATGGGAATTTTTGTACAGCTTAACTGTTCCCACTTGCTGGTAAGACACTGAAACAGTGAAACGGGAAATCAAAACAAACACTCTTAAACCTACTTGACCAGTTACTCCACCTTAGTAGCCACCTATTTTGCCAGTTCCTTTAAGGTAAATATAAAAGCTAGTGAAAAGACAGAATATTTTGCTAAATGTGCTGCAAAAAAAAGAAAGGATACGCTACTGGTAAAGAAATCGATTCCTACATTTTCAGTTATTTCTTGGATGACCACTAGGTGGGAGTAGGTTATTCTGAAATAAAATAATGTCAGCCATGGCTGGTTTTATTTTGGATTTTGCAACGCTCTTTCCCCAGCACAAGCGAGGTCGGGCAGTACAGGCCAAACTGCGCTGCCSCTTTAGCTGGTTGTGGATCCGCGGTTCCTGTGTCCGCCCTGGATGCTCCCTGCCCGTCCCGCCGTGGAAAGAAGGGCAGGAGCTGTAGGACGGTCGCACGTCCGGGTGTCATCGGGGCTAAGGTGAGCGGAGACTTACTCGTGGTGGCACCTGCCACGAGAGGAGCTCGTGGCCGAACGAGAGCGCGCACGTCCCGTGRACAAGCTGTGCAGAAACCCCCAGGGGCCGTGGCCAGGGCCGGCTCTGAGCAGTGRCTGTAAGAGCCCGTAATTAAACAAAAAAAAGTCCTGCTACCAAAAAAAAATTGTAGCAAAAACAAACAAACAACAAAGCTGGACACTTGCCAGACAGTCAGGGAACAACAGAGGATAAACGTATGAAAAGAGCCTTGTGAGGCAAAATAGGCCATAACAAAATATATATATACATTCCTGGGCTTTTTTTGTTTTATTTTTAGTCATATTCAATATAAAAGTACGTAGAGAAATTCTCCATGCAAACCATGTAAATGCTCCATGGATTATTCCATGTCTATCCAAATTGTTGGGCTGATAGGTGCAGTGTGCAGCACATTCCTGAAGGCAGCCGTGGCACTGAAGTTATAACGCCAAATTAGAAAGAYGTTTTTAGAAGAATTCCAGCACAAATCTGTGAAACTGCAAAACAGTAAATTTCAATTCCACACACCCGGAAGATCTGAGACTTGTAGATGGAGAATAAATGGAGAATGCAAATGATTATTCATTGTTCCCTGCAGTATGGGAGGGGAGGGSGAACGAGCTAATGTAATCACCAGGCAGCCAATTTAAAATAAGTGCCTTTTTTTTTCACCCCCCCGATAAAACACTCTTGCCACGGAACGTTTCAGAGGCCAAACAGATAAGCTGAAAACCGAGTGAGACAAGTTCATGGAGGGTAAGTCCGCTGGTGTGTGTTAAACATGATGAAATGAACGCAACCTTCGAAACAGGAAGTTCGTGAATAGCTGTTGCTTGCTTAAAATTTTGAGCCTGTACCAAGAAAGACTCCTGTCTGCATACCCTGTCCCTCGGCACTCGCTGTTGCTCATTGGTGGAGAAGTATATAGGGCTAAGCTGACCTTTGCAAATTGCCAAGTACATTCCTATATTCTTATATTGCTGAAAAAATTGGCCCTCATCTTTAAGCTTCCAGGCTCTCAAAGGTAGTTAAGTTGTTAAAAGTGTCTGGCTCTAAAGGACACCCTTGCTGTAGTTCTGCACCGACAGTCCAAGTTTCCTATAAAATTAATGGTAGTAGGGTTTTTTTCACAGAAAAATATCTTCGAAGGCCAGCTGAAGGGTGCATTGCCTAAACTAGCACAAAAAAGGTAGAAAAAAGGTAGAAATACAGGTGGCAGAACAGAAGGAGCTGTCTCTAGACAGTTGAATAGATTTGGAAAACTAGACRAAGTAAAAGAGCTGCATGATTTATAGCCTGCAAAAGTCTTGAAATCATCATTCAGTGCAAGGATCGCTCGATCAGGCAGTTCATTCCTGAACGGCTTTGCTGAGTTCCATAGGTGCAGGCTATTGGGGAAGTCAGGGAATGGGAGGGAGCATTTCATATCTAATCTCGCTCCCTATGAAGTCAGTGACAAAGCTCCTGTTGATTTCAGCTGGAAGAAAGGCAAGTTGATGACGCCGTCATAATAAAAAAGATTGGAGTACTATGCACTTGATGGTGGATCTGGTGACCTGCTGAGAATCTGTCCTAACAGGGTAATTTTAAAGACAGGAGGGTTGCAAAGTGAACATTGCTCTTCTATTTTGTTGTTGTTGTTGTTAATATAACTTACCTTACTATAATTGAGATCAAATGTTTTGTCCACAAACAGATATCTTGCTCCTATCCCATTTTCTCTTCCTGCTCAATTATGCAGTAAATTTACAATTAATATGTCACTAATTGAGCGTCCTTCCCATAACAACAGGCTGTGGTTGCAAAGGTTTGTATTTAATTGCAGGATTGAGAACTGTCTGAGAGAGAGCTCCTAAACACAAATGCTCCCCAACCTGAAAAATGCAAGCAGCAAAGTACTGAGGGAAAGTAATTTCTGTAACTGGTTTGGGTGGGTATTAAGTTTGCCTGTAAAAAAAAAAAAAAAAAAAAAAAAAAAAAAACCTCTTTACAAGTTGTAAAAACCTCATTATAATTTTGAAGTACATTTAATGACTATGTGTAGGACTATTTCCTGTACGGTTGTCTATGCTTTAACAGTGTTAGATTTACTGGAATTCATCAAAGACATCAGAAATAGAAATGCTCCATTCCTCACTGGAATTTCAATATATTAGCCAAGCAGAATTATTACAGAACAAATTATACTGCTTTCTCCAGGCAAGTTTCTAAAAAGACTATTCCCAATGGAATCCTCGACTTTAAATAAGTGATCAAATTGCACTATTAGCTATGTTAGAACAAGAATAGAATGGGTCRTACATACGAAGAGATGCGACTTCTGTGTTTCTCAAGGCCATGTTCTGGTTTCTGACACACTTGGAATCGCGAAGGAGCTGAGTTCTAGGTGAACCCTGGGCTTCATGCAAGACCGAGGAGTGGAGTGTGGCTGTGACCGAGTGGCGCAGACTACATCKCCCGGTGCGCTTGGGGCATGGCGAACAACATCTGGGCTGATCCTCAGCCCTGGGCGTTGAGGCTCCTCTCCTAAAGCCAGGGACAGGTAGGTACCTCAGGAAGGACTCCTCAGAAACCAGCTGAGCTGGAAGCTGTGTATGCGGATAATGTGAGGCTTGGGATGGGGCTGGAGCAGTTTTGGGAAAGCCTGCATGACCGAAAGCACAGACTCCAAAGCTTTTGCTTCAGGCAAGTCGCTACGACTGCAAACCATGGGACGGGATCATGAGGTGATACCAGAGCAGGCTCAAGAGCAGCAGAGCTGTGACAGCGTGAGCCTGAGCGAGGCAGCCTTGGTCCCCTAGGGCTGAGYGCGGTGCTGCGTTTCACGTGGGCTGTCTCTGGTTCTGGAGGCARCCAAGTCATCGTTGGCTGCAGGCTACTTGCACTGAGCACCCCCCGTCACTTAAGAGTCCGTGTGGATGTGGCTGGAACCAGGTGCCTCCCTCTCCTGTGAATTTGCTTGAAATTCAGCACAATCATGTCTGCAGACATCAACAGCAAAAGTTACCATGCTTGATACCTAACTTCAATCTTYCTGCCAGCAGTGGGGGAGACCATTCTATCCACACCCACATTTCTTCACTTTTGATTACATTTCTCTCTTTCCCTGCAGCATGGCAGTAACAGACCCACCCTTCCCTGCATCCCTATGCAGTGGTAAATGGAAATGTGCAGGCCCACAACACTGCAAGGACCGCGGGTCCCAATCCCTGTTGGGCGTAGGACCTTGCAGAAGCTTTAGGTAGCCCCACAAGTTTGGCAGAACATGTCTTCATTTGCATGGGGTCTTAATTACACAGAGTAGTAGACCTCCTTAGCCTCACAGGCACTGTGCTTTCCCAGGCAAAAAAAGGAGTCTGCTGGTTAAGAACCCCTGTTTTGTATTTAATCAGTTCATTGAAYGCAAGGAACCCACAATCTTATGCAAATACTAGCCAAGTCTTGTAGCTGGCCAGAGGCTAGGCAGATTGTTATCATCCCAGCTATAGAAATGGGAAATAAGAAACAAGAAGCTAAAGACAACAGTTAAAGAGGTACCGTGGGTACCTGTTGCTTTTAGTAAAGTAACAGTGCACCAAAATAGCAAACCTTTGATCTAACCCAAGTGAATTTTGTATTTTTACCTGAAAATTTCCTGAATGACTGCAGCTTGTGTTGTGTCCAAGTCAAAAAAAATCCCRATTTTGGTGTTTCTGATTCCTGGAGAAACACGAGATCTCAGAACCTCCTTGGGGCCCACAGACAYGAGCAGCAGCAGTGAGGGCCCTCAGGGACCTGCTATGCAGAGTCCAAACTGAGTTAGACTCAATTGGTCAARGTGGCATTTTCTGTCACAAACCGAGAGCCTAAGTATTGCCTGACTTTATAAAAATAGAGTCCAACAGACCCTGTCCTAGAGCAAGAGGTGAGATTAGAAAAGGTGAAAAGGCCCCGTGAGTCCCCGGGAACGTCACAGTCCCCCTAGACGGAGAAGGACCTAGGAACCAGGCCTCTCACATCCCCAGAAGCTCCACAACCATTCCTCTTTTTACATTTTTTTAAATATAAATAATTACAATTTGCCCTTGTGTGAACAGCAGTATTGCTATTCCCATTCAGGTTCTGCTCCACCAGGAAGGACTCAAAGGTTTTGAGCAACAAGTGGGCAAGTTGCAAGTCTTAACATTAAAATTCGGGTCAGATTAACCAGCGAAAGATGGGAGCAAACTTGGACATGACCATCCATCCTTCRTAACTGTTTGCGTGACACCGGTTGCGGCCCCTGGTGACAAGGGCCYTCTCCCTTGGGACCACAGAGGTCATGGAGCGTTACCTGCAGAGGTGAGAGGGCAATAGCAGCAACAGGATTTAAATACACACACATATATATATTTTTATATATCTTCTTGCAGAATGTCTCATAGAAAGATGTCTACTCCATGAAAGGCAGATAGGGTAACCATCGATTAGCAGTTTCAGCACAGACAGAACTGCTATCCTGCAATCATTGTCATTTTCAGTCTTCTGTAGATCCTGCCATTTCTTAAACACTGAAGACCCCTCAAAATGTTAGGTTATGCCGCGGTAACTTAAGAGCTCAGAATCTGGTTTAAAGAGCAGCCTAACTGCGTAGAGGGATCAAGCCCTAAGCTATCATAAAAGACAACTAGTAACTTGCTCCTACGCTCACCTGAAACCTTTTTTTTTTTTTTTTGGATGGAAAAGAGGGATTCTAGTGAGTGTCTAGCACAGTGATGTATCATTCAGTGTTGTGCAATACTTTATTTACTGTGGGAACGTGCAATATAGAATACAACACCGTATCGCTTGAGGAGATCGCAGTTGTAACGCCTCTTGTTGCGACAGCTTGCTTTCTAAAACCTGCCGGGATGATGGCAGCTCACACACAAGTTTAACTCCCCTTCCCTCCCGCTCAGACTGTAACTATATTGCTACGATTCTGATTTCATTAAAAGCCTCTGTGGTGTTTATACGCAGCATTCTCCTTCAGCACTGGAGGACCCAAAGGTGAAATCAAACAGAAGATGACTGCGGGCACAAAACGAACCACGATTTACACAGCAAGCCAAAATAAACACAAGCAGTTCAATGCTCTAGTCTCTTCATTTAGCAACATTTTTTTAAAAAAAGAAGAAAAAAAGGGAAAAAAAAGGTGTATGTGTGTGAAAACATTACTGCTATTGTAAGCGGTCATTTTATTTCTGTTTTCTTTGGAAAGAAGTGCAGCGTCTCTCCCCCTAGCCCGAGGTCCTCACTCCTTGCAGCCCCAGGGGCACCGGCTCACGGCTGTTCCTCCATTACGTACTCAGCCTTAACCAGTTTTTCCGAACAGCCCCTGCACTGGAGCGCAGCTCTAGGTTTACACTCACCGCCGCCACCGCTCACAGCTACCGAAGAGCAGCGTCCCTTCCAAACACACCCATTTCCAAACAGCTCCGGCTTCCCGTGGTTTTCCCTTGTAACTAGCTCCTTCACTTCAACAGCATCAGAGTTGAGCTGGCCTGAAATGCAACGCTCCACCTACAGTGAGTAGTTATTTTTACTCAGCTCATGGCAGGGAAAAAAAAAAAAGAGAAAAGCAGCTGACATTGACATTTACCAAAATATTTCAGAGCAGAAACACCACCCGCTGAGCTGAACATGAGAGCTCATGCCTGCTAGACTTATTTTTCCCCCCCGAATATGACTGATTTGACTCATGCTTGACTCTTAACTAAAAATTTTCCAGGTTCTCTACTAGAATGGGAGCTGGTAGGGAAAGAAAAAAAAAAAAAAATCTTAAAATACAGCTCACGTTGTCCCCATTTGCCTCTACTACTTACCGCTAGTGAAAGGACGTAATAGGGCACTCTAGACTGTTTCCTGGGTATGTTGTAAGCTGCTTGAAGTTCACACTTTAGAGGATTTCCTTTCACCAATGCAGCTGGAGGTCTGTAAGGAACTGGTTTCATTTCTGTCGTACTGTCACCTATGGAAGTCCCAGCTTTGTTCCCCGGGCCTAACTCGGGCGCTTCCTCCTCCCCATCCCCAGCAAAGCGGCACCGCTGGCCYGTTGACACCTCTGAAGCCCAAGCCCGGCTCTTCCATGCCCTCCAGCGCTGCTCACCATCTGGTTACTAATCACGACCTCCTTGTTTATTGAATGGATGACTCACATGAATTACTGGAATTCTAGTAACTCTCAAGCAAATAGAGGGGAAGAGAGAAGCCCGCCTGCAATGAGACGCCGTGTAACCGTGTGGCAATGGATGGCTCACAGCCCTGGTGTGGTATGTTGGAGAAAGGCTATAACGGGATACTCGGTTTCAAGAGGCACGTAGACATTTGAAAATGAATAATTCTATTTATATAATTACAGTAATGGCTACAGTTGATACCTTCTGTACAGCAAGTAAAAAAACACTGGAAATTACGTAAATATTACTGATGCATACGCTAGGAAAAAGCAATTCACATTGATTAAAAACACCTTAAAAGTTTACCAGAGACAGATGTACAGGCCACCGCCGCCTTGGAAAGCGGACCGTAAGCTGTTTGTGAGCACCCAACAGTAGCTGATACCCAACTGCCCTGGAGCTGGGCGGCAAACCGAACCAGTGCTGGAAGCTGGGCTGAAATCCCCTCTCAGTCAATGAGAGCAGCAGCACCATCGCTGCTGTTCTCAGGGAGACTGGAATTTCACCCCAGTCTTTACATTCTTTGCCGGTTATAGTGGAGCAGCCAGAAGAAGCAGCGTTATTAAAGTCAGCCAAGTAGACTCACAGTTCAAGCATACAACCTTCAGACAGCTCTGGGGTCTGGGGGAAAGAGTTCGATCGTGCAGTTGAAGCGAGACTTTACTCTAAAAACAGGGGGAAAATGGAAAGTTCAGTAGCAGAGCTGGTTGCAGAGTCCTGAACACTGCACATGSAGAGGGAGGCAAGGCTGAGGTCCGGTCCTTGGTGGAGACACGTTGTGTTTGCCTCTGACTCGAAGGCAAGGCGAGCACAGTGCACGAACATGTAAGTGCATGCACACCGTACAAGGCACGCCAGGAGCCCGCACACACACACACACACATTGCTGAGGGGGGAAAAAAAGTAATATGCACTATAGTCAATATTTAATATAGTGAAACAGTTGACTAGATGGAATTGATAGCACATCAGTCTATACTTTGATTTAAACAGACTCTGCATTGGAGATTATTTTTAGCACCAGCTTGCAAGTGATTGCTTTTTCCCAAGCAAAGCAAGAGGTCTTCTTCCACAGAGCAGTTGGTGTCTTAAGGTGGTACCCAAAAGGACAATGGAGCCACTAGGGAACTGCTCCAGCTATCCCCCATGCTTTAAGGCACCCTCATGGGTCCCCTTACTGCAGGACAATAAGGYCTAAATTGGCTTCCATTCTCCTCCCCACTCCCTGTGCCCGGGAACACTGGGAATTTGCCATGGTTTTAATGCTGCAGCTTTCACAAAGGAAATTGGTTTCGTCCTGTATGTCCCTACCCCCCTTCCTATAGTCATTTATATTAGCTATACTGACAGCTATTATTAGCAAGCAAAAGGCTGAGAAATTGCAGACTTTCCCCACTGCTAATCCAATCAAAAAGTCGTTAAATACAGTAGCAAGTGTCTACAAAATTAACATGAAAAAGAGATTTGTGAAGTTTCCCAGAAAGGAACTCAAAAGACAGTAGCTGATCCAGCCAGATGTGTTACCAGGCACAGACTGCTCAGGCGGGAGGTTTTTCTTTCCTATTATTAAGACTCAATTTAGTTACTTCTATTTGCATTACAGGACATTTTAGCAACGAAAACAGTAACTTCTGAATATAAAGTATATGCACAGAGTTAAGAAGTGGTGTGTTCTCAATAGCCATCACTTCACGGTGCTCCATCGTTCATTTTTATTAACACTTTGGACACCAGGTAGGCAGCTAAAACATCAGAGAACCCGAGAGGGGCCGGGGATCCCGTGAGGCGAGGGGCAGCAGCAGGGCTGCGCTGCACCCCGTTGTGTGCAGGGCTCTGGGGCTGCCTTAGACGTACCGGCCCAGATCCTCGGCATGTCCATCCCTTGGCTTACACAGTAAGCTGCTCCTCGTGCGCTGCGCTGCGGGCAAAGCTGCGTCGAGACACCGGCGCTGGGACGCTTGGCCTCACACGGGGAACCTGTGCTTCCATAAATCCAGCAGTGTCCATCCCGGGCACAGAGGCGGCGGCGTGCGGCCGCTAGCCCGCCATCCACAGCAGGAAGGGGATGAGGATGCTGGGCAGCGTGGTGGAGGGCGCCAGGCCGAGGCACACGATGGACGCGAGCCCCACGAGCACCGCGGCGAGCACGCTCCGCTGGTCGCGGATCACCGTCTTCACCGTCTCGCAGAACTGCAAGAGAG
>PTEX01000062.1:2238481-2286926 GCA_003342815.1 Eudromia elegans | reverse complement strand
GGGCCGGAGCAGCAGCGCGGGGAGCGTCTGGGTCCCCGCACGGCTCTTGTGCAAGTGCACCAACGCCGGGGAACGCCGCCAGAACGCCCSGGGAGCCGGGCCCGCTGCCGCCGCGGGGCGACGGGCGGCTCTGGCCCGGGCTCCGGCGGCCCAAGGGGGACTCGCGCCTGCGGGGCTTGCAGGGGGCTCGGCTCTTCTGGGAGCATCTTCCTAGCGCCACGGGCTCCGCCGCTCTGGCGCCCTGCAGGTGCTGGAGGTGCGGGCAGGCACAAGGGAACGCACACACGGCCCCGTGCAGAAACACGAGGCAGCAGGAGCGGAGCGGGGTAGCAGCTTGGTACCTCTGCCCACAAAGCCCATGGAAAGGGCTGCCTCTCCCCTCTCCGCTGCTTTGAAGCRGAGTTGGCATGAAGATTAAGGACAAGAGCTCCAGAAAACCCTTGTTGGACTCCAATGCCACAGATAAAGCGTTGAGCATCACTGCTGTCCCCCGGCGAACAGCTATGGTATGAATGGGAAAGCAAAGGGGAGAAAAAATACATGAGGGGAGGGATTCCTTCACCATTCCCTAACTGGAAATATAAACCAGCCTTGCCTTCCCCTTCGCTCCTGCCCAGGGCAGAGGGAGCAACGTTCTGGCTCCCTGAAGMCTGCAAAGGGAAGCGAGTGGCACCGCGCTCCCTTTGCGAAGGAGCCTCACAGTACCCTCTTGTTCTGCGCCGGTTACAGCACGAGCCCGGCACCAGGGATCAGCCCTTTGGGATTTTCTGGGGAGAAGCTCAGCTAAATTTTTATGTAACAGAGGCTTAGCTGCCTCAAGYCCCCTACTTCAAAATCATGTTGCTTATAAAAGAGAAAATACTTTCTGGGAGGCTGATAGGGCTTCTGTGGACCAGCCACCAAGCTCACATCATTACAACAGCTTCTTTTCAAGACTTGGGTGCTAAAAGACCATTGGAGGTGCTGGAACTTACTCGTGCTGTTCGGAAACACCAACACAGGGAGGACTTCTTTCCTCTCTCCTCAGTGCACTTTTAAGGGGCTTGGGAAGGAGGAACAGATTTAGCAGACCTGCCCGCAATAAGGAATGACCGTCACTTGGTAAYGAGCTCCACGGCATGGCCAGGGCACAATCAGAGCCCACCGAAGGCTCTGGCGGGGAAAGGTTCTCACTCCCTCCTATAGGCGTAAGCCCTGGTCCTGCCGCCCCGGAACTCCCCTCCCATTCCCAGGCACGGCCGAACGGTCCTTGCTGAAACAGGCAAGTGGCACATGGTGACGGCAAGGAACCGAGCTGAACGTCCTGGTGGAAACAGGCATTTCCAAGGGGATCTTCTTCTCAGAGGCATCCCGTGTTTGCTTTCCCCCTGCCCATTAACTCTAATCCCCAAAGCACCGGGGTCCATTACAAGTAAATCCGTAAAGGAAACCTGGGATGAAACCGAAGAAGAAAATCAGAATCCCAAGAGGAGAAGGCGGCTCAAGGTTTTCCTTTGGGCATGGCAGGGTTCCAAACAAGGTGTCAGGTGTGACATTTCTGCAGTCGAAACGTTCTCCTGCGCTTCAGAGCAGCCCCTGAAGCACCACGGGGCCTGGCTTTTCCCTCCCGGAGCCCCTCACTCACTCCAAGGTCCGAACGCCCGTGGCACAAGCAGGGAAAGCAGCGAGGGGCAGGCAGGGGGGCGAGCCGCGAGACCGCGGCCCTCTTCCAGCCCACGCGTGGATCCGGCACAGCATGCGAAATCCAGCTCGCGCTTCACCCACTGCCCTCAGCACTTCCAATGGGAGACCAGCACGCAGGGCACGCGCGACGGAGGAACGGAGCCCCCCGAGTGCCGGGTCTGCAGSTGCCCCTTCGCAGCGTCGAGCTGCCAGGGCTGCTGCTCTCCACCTGCCACGACGCACCGCAGCTTTAAACCGTGCACTTGCAACTGTGCTCAGAAGGAAACCACAGCAGATTTTAGTGGAAAATGTTTTCATTTGACATGGCCCAAGTGAAAAGCTACTTTGTACCTCAAAAGTCCAGCACGTTCTTTCTCACCTTCTCACATCGTCTTTGTGTAATACTCTTTAAATACACAGATTAAACTGCATCGCCGCTGAACTCCAACACAACTAAATCTCCTCAAAMTATTAAATGTTGAGAAAATGTTGTCCAGAAATTGCTCCTGAGGTATTTGTTTGGACTGTTCACTGCCACAGAACAACTTCATGGTAGAACCTACGTTTGTTTTTAGAGTTTGGTAAGACACAGTAAGGAAGTTTAGAGAAGTAAAAGAATTTGCAGCTTTTGTTTGCAATAGAGATGAGCCACAGCAAGAAATTTCCCAGGTAAGAGGTTAGGGGTTTAAGTTAGTTTCCATTACACCCAATCTCTAGCACATTAGATTGATCATTATGTTACAAACTAGTCATTATCATCTCCATCCTGCCATCCCAGCAAACACCCAAGGAAAAAAGCAGAATCAAAAGGCAATTGGGAAGATGGTTCTTATCTACATGCATCCCTGTTTAACACGTTGAAAAAGGAAATACRAAACGTAAGAGATGTTTGCAAAGGACAGCGTCATGGCATTGAGGAGGGCAACTCCAGACATAAAAACCACCTCTTCASAGTCTTCAATCCACCTGAAGACCTRTAGGTTTTTTAAAGCAAATTATGCTTCCATTGTGGAGTTGCAAATAACCATCTCTCCAGGAAATAGTACCAGTAAACTCAGTTTTTGCATTTAACAGTATCAAGGAAAAACAGAAATAAAAAGGCAAYGTATAAAATTCCAGACAAATAACCCCCAAACATGGTTAAGAAACTTTAAACCAAGTATCATTTTCTTCCAGTGGAAGAAACAACTTTAACGACTGAAACAAATCTGTACTTTATAAATGTTTATTCTAATTCAAAAATAGTTGCATATACATTTACAGAGTCATTTAAACAGTGCATTGAGTAAACTGCATATATTTAGTGTATCTTTTTTAATCCCTTTAGGCTTGCTACTGAGGTC
Source organism: Eudromia elegans (assembly GCA_003342815.1). Lineage (NCBI taxonomy): Eukaryota > Metazoa > Chordata > Aves > Tinamiformes > Tinamidae > Eudromia > Eudromia elegans. Next base: position 2,283,921 of record PTEX01000062.1, on the reverse strand, counting down.
TATCACTATTGTTTTTAATCTTCTCTTAATACCCTTCTACRTTTTACTAAACAAATAAGCTTTCAGATTATTAACAACAGTTTTCTAATAATAAATGTAAACATCATAGCAACAGCATGCTACTCCCCCTTTAAAATATCAAGTCGGTATTTTTCTGGGATGAAGTGRTAACTTTTTTTGGGTGACAACCGAACCACTCTGTATAACAGACAGCACTGATGACTGAGAGAGTCACTTATTCACATCACAAATGAAGATGTGCAGTTAAATCACAATTCCACTGAATTCAATGGAAAATTGCCGCCAATTTGTATAGAGATTTCACATGGGATACCTTCCACAAAGCCACATAAGAGAGGGGAACAATGCAATGGATAGTCCTCATTAACAGGAGGCTAGGGAATGAATAGGAATGGAAGCACAGATCAAGACTTAGGAACCCTGCCAGAGAAGTCTGGTGAAGTTTAGAAAACACTTTCATMATTTTCATCATTCACTGCAATGAAGCAATGCTTCATTCTGTCAGCACCGAGCCCCAAATAATGGAAAAGATATACTGGATATACTGAGAACACCAAACGCCTGTACRGTCAGTGTAACATCTGTACGGCTTACTGCAGAGTAACTGGGCCAGAATTCCCCTCATCTTGATACCCTTCCAGGGAGCAGGACACAGATCTCCGAGTCTCTGCTTAGTCACAGGAAGATGTTTGCTTGGGAGTATCCTGGTCTGTATGTGGTGGTGTCACTTCCCAGGAGCAGAGAAGGATGGATGGATGGATGGATGGATGGATGGATGGATGGATGGATGGATGGATGGATGGATGGAGAGAAAGGGAACTAGGGAGATAGTTCAGCCTAAGGATATAGTGCACTGCATTCAACATGGTCTTCCTTCATAGCAGGACACAGACCTTCCTGGGAAAGGTCTGGGGACCTTTCTGCAGGAAAAGTAATGCAAACAGTTACATTAGCTTAATCCAGGCAGGAYTCCGATACAAAATGAGGATGTAGCAGTGGGAAACAAAACGAGGTACCTCCCCTCCAGCACCCTGGCCCCCTTCTCCCTGCTAGCGCCGCAGCAGAGAGGCAGCGGCTCACAGCGGTCCCCCACCCTCACTTTGAAATTATTCCTATGCCAAGAACTTCAATTAATTACTGTTTAATGCTTTCTAACTGTAGATGACTTCATGGTGATTCCCATCAGGTGATCCAGCAGGTGACCCTGGGCACAGGGCAAATACAGTTGACACAAAAATTCAACTATATTGGTCGATATGCCTTCCAAATAAAGATTTAAAGGAGGAAAAGAGAAATGGACTGAACAGGAGATAACTTCCATCTCCGAACAAAGGGTTACCTTCCTATCTTGTAATTGTTATGTTGTAATACGATTAATTTTATTTTACAGGAAATAAATTAATTTTTATCCAAAGTACTATCTATATAGAAATGTTTTTAGTCACAGACAAGACTCTAAGTCTGATATTACTCAAAACACTTGCTATTCTGTTCCATATAGCTAAGCCTCTGGGAGATAACTGTCACTATAATTTCCCCTCTGTATCTTTTTGATATCTGGGCTCAGGAAGCCAGTTTTTATTTATAACATGCTTTTACATTGCTACAAATGTTAAATGTGTATTTGTCAAATGCCGATTATTCTATCAGTGATTTTAAATCAGGAACATTCTTTATCTGGAAATCCAACAACATCTGTCCAAGTGCTTTGCCCTGTAAGAAAAACAAACCCACAACCTTATTATTTAAATATACCACTACAATTCATTTAAAAACTGTTAATCAGATTTTTTTTCCATAATCAGCACAATTAACAAGTATTCCTTGTGTTTAACATATTTTGTTTGTATTTATATATCCAAATATATAAGTTTGAGATGAGTTTCCTGAAATCTTGAATTGTACACTGACACAAGTTATATTTACTTTTTTCATTCATTTGGATTTATCACTTTTAAATCAAAATACTTAAGTAAGAAACACTATATGTTTAAGGTCTTCAAATATTTGATCCTAATTAGATTGAGCGGAGCTTCTTCAATCCCTTTGCTACCTAGTACAAAAATGATTTCCTTTCAGCTGCATCTCTGCCATGTGATTCACACAGAGTATTACCTTTCTTTGTGAATAGTTTTGTTGACTGTGCTGAGCTTATTTGTAAATCAAGCCATTTTTCAGCCTACAGTGGCAGAATTGCACTTCCCTGTAGCACAGAACTCCCGTGTTAAAGGATTTTTATCTTCAGGTTCAGGATACACTTCAAACATTTAACACCTGAAATGTACACTTCCAAAGATCTTTTCGTTTCAGATCTAAATGGTGTAGTCAAGACAAAAGATCTGCTATGCATCTTTCTTCCTCCTCTTTTGTATTTATATTAATTAACTATATTAATCACAGGCTTAGCTTGATGTGGCTTTGTAGAAGTCTTGTAAATTCAAACTGGGTTCRTAGTTGTTGGCTGCTATATGTACAAGGGAACACTTAAACTGTCTAATGAACTCTTATTCTCCAAAATTTGTCAGTATTTTTGAGAAGCTGATTTAATTGGTCCATCTAACAGCAGAGGTAGCACAGAGAAAGGGACATTCAACTCATAGGATTTTTCAAATCAGTTATGCTTTTATACACATTTTTCCCACAAATATTTTAAATCAACTCCRTACTTTACTATGTAGCTTTTAAACGTTCAAACAACACAGTAGATACAGATGTGTAGTCACATATTTAAAAAAAAAAGAGTTAAAAAAAATAGAGTTCAAAAATAGAAAAAATAGTTCAACAGAGTTAAAAAAAATAGTTTCCAGTTCAAAAACTAGTAATAAAGAAACCATGCAATATTTAGTTATAAAAGGTAACTGCRTTAGACCAATGCTTAGGTACATGCCTGTGGGTCGCTTCTTAGGGAYGCTATGCCACCACCACCAAGGGAGTTCTTCAGAACAAAATTTAATCCATGGATTCCTGGCAACTCATATCTGAAAAATAAAATTTGTAAGTAGTTTTTCAGTAGATTACAAAAACAAACAATCAAAAAGCCTTTTGCAGGACATCAAGCCAGAGACTGCAAAAATTTTAAGCTTGTAACGTCCCCTGTTACTGAGTCAAGCATACAACTGAATATTAACCTACGGCCTTCCCCTTGCCCCAAATCAATCTCTTAATAGTATTAAGGCAGAATCAAGATGCGGTCATTCTCTTCTCACTCAACTACAAAGCTCACAAATTTCTAATTGAGAGAGTTTTCTAAATTTTTAAGAGTTAAGTATAAAGAAAGCTCATTACGCAAGAGGTCTGAGATTCACTATGAACAAAGATCACAGCGGGCAGTATTTTAGATTTTCTTTTTTTTTTTTGAAATGATTCTATACTTCAGTTTATTCTCATAACACACTTTTGCTATCAATAGCTGCCATCTCATCAGAAAACCATACTATTACTGGAAAAACAAGTAAAAGAGTTACTAGGTCAAACTTTTATAAAATTTTATGCATTTGCTTCTAACAACAAAGCTCCATTTCAACATTTTACTGGAATAGACACATTGCTAAGGTAAAACAATTCTATTTTAGTGTAACAGACCTCCTTTATTCTGTTCTGCTGTCACAGTAACCATTTTTCCATCCTTACGTTTGATTGTGTATTTCCAATTTGGAAACTTTTTGCATAAGTTTGGCAAATGGCTCCGTGGTTTCCTAATAAAACTGTTTCAAATTTAATAAATAGGCCTATAGCATATTTCCATTTGCCTGTCCTTGCACAGTTTTTCAGTGCTTTGGCTTCTTCCCTGTATTCTTCAAATATTAGATTTATGACCAGTGGAATGCTCCCCAAAGGACAAGAAGATAACTGTATTTAGACAGTTAAAAAGACAGAAACAGAAACCAGCAAATTTTTGCTTTCCTAGCCTCTCATATAAGTGGCCTATGATCACTAAATAAAAGGTTTCCAATTCATTTTCTTAAGCTTAAAACATAAATCCTTAATCAAACAACTTACAGATACAAGACTAATATTGTTCTCTATTATAAAAATACATGACTGTAAAATGAATGATGATGGAGGGTAGGTATAACTGAAGTCCTATCAAGAGATTATGGGAGATGTTATCCTTTGATATATAGAAGAGATTATCCTTGATTAATACAGCAAATGGTATTAAGTAAGTTTGCCAAGTATTTTATTTTGATTTTTTTTAATTAAAAAGAAAAATCCCTCTCCAACCACATTTGATTTCTAATACTTAATTAAAATTATCAGATATCAATTTACAAGCCTTTGCCTACAACAGAGCAGACAGAAAACTCACCGTTAACAAGACAGCGGGAAAAATGTCTACCCTCCAAAACAAAACAAAACCAAAACAAACCCCCCATCTTTCCTTTAACATGCAGCATGGTCTTACATTTAGCCTACAGTCTACTACAGCATGGCTGGTATTTTTCAGGGCAGTGACAATCACAGTGTTTTTATATGCATGTGTCTCTATGTGTGCGCGCGCACACACACACACACACACACACAGACTAAAAAAAGAGGGCTGACACCTTTTTTAAAATTTATAGCAAGTTCTAATGCCTGGAGACAATATTCTTTTCCTTGTCTTCCCTTAGATTGGTCTGATTCTTCCTCTTGGGCTTGCACTTCACTGCTACGCACAAGAGGAAAACTACTATTAACTCAACGAGTATATTTTACATAGGTGGGGAAAAAGTAATTTACTAGATTTTTTTGAAAGAAACTCATTATTGTGTTACCTGGAAGCTTCTGAGTTTTCAGATCTATCAAAAATAATTCCATCTTTTCATGCAGCAAACCTATTTATTTTAATAGCCTTAGGGAAAAAGAAAGAAAGGCAATTTGGCTGCTTAACCTCTGGGTCGTGGTGAGGCAGAGCTGCTGTTGGTATGTTTTTAGTACCAGAAAGAACATACATATTTTAAATCATTCTCACTTCAGGTAACGGAAATGAGGAGTAGGACAGTTCTTTTTATGACAATAAAAAATAAAAATCAAGTGAGTATTTTTTAAAAAGAAAATGCACAATCTGAAGCACATGAGCGTAATCCTTATAATCCTGAACATTTACACAAACGGATCTATTCTTTTTCCCAGCAGTTTTTCAATTCACTCACAGAGCTCCATTATCACATCATTAAAAGAAGCCAAACCCTGGAACAGATAATCTAATTAATCAAAATAAATTGGTTTTAGCCAGACAAGGAAACTTCAACTTTTATTTATGAACATTAACAGAATTAAAGAACTTCAATAAATCAATTTCTAGAAGAACCATTGCAAAGTGACATTTTTAATTTTTTTGCCCTTCTCTACTCTGTTTCAGAGGAAATTCAATTACATTTCTTGATATTAGAATTTATGAGATGCAAAGGTTGTTAGCACTTAAACAGCGGACCAGCTCTGCACTGAGCCGCTTACTGAGATGAGGAACAGCACTTGCAACCCAGAAAGAACAGGGGTTAAAATAGCCCCGAGTGCTCTCTGAGCTTGGAGTTGCACCTCTCTGAGCCAGACTCGGAGCAATACCCAAGAGAGACACAGAATGGTTTATCCAGCACCCATGCAAACATATAATGATTCTGAACTCTTGATCTTTGCAATGTAATTGACTTTATATCAGAACAGATTTAGAAACACTGAAGACTGAATAGCCCGTTGCAATATTAGAACTGTATATTCACAAGACAGTCAGCAGGTTTTAAACTTTAGGAGCATGAGCTCTATTATCTCAACTACAAGAACATTTGACAGTGCCCAGAGAGGACCCTAATCATCAGCCATGAGAATGGAAATGATGCGTATGTGGTTTACTGGCAGCCCATACTCTAGCTGAGCATCACGTGCTCTTCTCTAAATTCTGGCTTGGTGAACGCAAGGGCAGGTGCATGCATCTATTTTCTTTTCTTTCTTTCTTTTTTTTTTTTTTTTTTTTTTTTTTTTTTTTTTTTTTTTTTTTTTTTTTTTTTTTTTTTAAGACTACTGCTCAAGTGGTTATTTTAAAAAATCAAACATAAACAAATAGGTATTAGACAGGTTTGGAATATTTATGTTAACATACTTGAAAAAACGTTTCTGATGTCATCACGTATCTATGTGCAACTGTGGACTGAGCAGCAAGTTACTCACCTTGTTACTAGTTTTTCTTCAGGTTGGTGTCGCTCCAAAAGGTGCTCAAAGTAGTCCTCCAGGGCCTGGGCAGTTAGAGTTTTCTTTAGGTATGGATAGTAGAGGGGATGCCGTGCTATCACACCTGTGAGGTACACTCGGTGTTAGTTGGAATATAAGCTATTCAAAACAATTCGTTCTTGTTCTTTACAAACAGATTTGAGAGCACCCTCTCATCTGAAACCGTTCATATGCTTGTTAATGAAGGCCCAAATAAAAGTGTGAGAGCTTTCCATCTGTCAGCAGAGAGGGACATGAAGGAATGCTCCCACACTAAAACCAAGCATCCTTCCGACTGCCAACGTCTCTGCCACCGAGACACCCCTAAAGAACAACAACAAAATCACAGCAACAAGCAATGCACGGAAAGTTTTCTTCCCCAAACAGCTCATGTGGTTTAGGAATTTGCAATTTATGGTAATAAAGCATGATCAGATCAGCTGGGCCACTGAGGCAATCGAAGCTTTCATTCTTGCCCTCCACCTTGCATTGGATTCTGTTCTAAGTGGGAGAAATCCCAGTTACGTTGCTTGTGTTGTAAGTAGGCTTTAATAAGCGTTACGTAACTTTGAAGCTGAGGTTCCACAACAGGATCAGGAAAGCAGGAGATTTGAGTCTCTCAGGAATTTGGTTCCCAATGCAAGAATTTCTGCATTCAACCTGGATTTAATCTTACAGACCAAATGTTTTGTTGTTGTTCTTTAACAAAGCAATTATTTCTCTATATCTAAGGAAATTCATTAACTACAGTTCACCATTTGACAATGCTACTTCGCAGTAAGGGTCAAAAAAATATGTTGAAACAACGTCCTTCATTTTTCAGCCCCAAAAGACAATTTTACAGACAAGAGCAAGCAACCTATGTTCCTTAGATATAAACAAATAAAATTGAACAGTCTTAGCACAATTACTGCACTACTAGTGAATCAAATCCCAGACGCACCTTTAATTCATAATGAGCTTTGAACACCACCCGCTCTCATCTTCCAACAAGTAAGAGAGCCATTTGTTGCATGCAGAAGTAAGGAATAGAAGGAATTATTAAACAATGCAAGAAGCAGCACAATCAGTGTAAAGAGACTGCACACCACTTTGATTAACAATGCAATGAAAAATAACCTTTTACATGCAAGAAAAACTTCTGCATTTCCTAGCACTACTGATGTTTTAGCCACATATTATGTTATGAAGTTCACATATGGAAATATTATGCATGATCAGATAATCAAGAGATGGGATTAGATAACACATATGCACAAGTAAATAGCAACCAAAACATAAAAGAAACCTTAAAAAAATGAAAATGTGCCTTAACTTTGGGGAAATTGACTTTGCAAATTTATAGCATGATTTTGAAGTATTTTTAGTACCTTAGATTTCAATAGCAGCTAAACAGAAAACTACAAATATTCCATCAGTAAAATATTGGGTTTACATGGATTAATTTTTATTTCAGCATCAGGTAATGTGTGAGATTTAAAAAAAAAAACAAATAGGCACCAAGTGCTCTTTTTATCTGGAAATCTTCCATCACTTTAGAAGGAAAGAAAGATAAGAATACCTATGTTTGCAGAGTTGCCTTTGTCTCCACTTCTAGTATAGGCAAGGTCTTCCAAGCGGTAAGTGTGTGGACCACTTGGCAGATCTATACAATATGAAAACAAGCACATTTTAACAACAACAAATAACTGCATGCTTTGAAGAAATAGCCATCTTTTCAGTCTGTACTTCAAGCACTGTCTGGGGTGCTCCCATGAACTTCCCCAAGCTTTCTGCCCATACACCTAATCAGGTGATAAAACAGGCTGGGAGGCAAAACCAACCTCACTGGCTCTTGCTTAACCCCCTTCTACCCGTGTGCAGGTAGAGATACAGATGGTGCCAGCCATCACCTCTCCCGCCTCTTCTTGAATTCATCCTGGTGTTAGCAGTCTGTTATTTCTAAGGCAGGCACCACAGTCATTTTCCACTTCTTGATGGGCTGACAACTTTAGTCCCATTAAGCTACATCCCTGTTTCCAGCACTCATGAAAAATAGGTGTAATTGTTACTGTCCTGATCACTACTTGCTGCCTGTAGAGAATGAGCACAACTACCCTTTGAAGACAAATGCATTTCTCTCATTACTATAAAGATTATTTACTTGGTCACATGGAAAAAAACCCCAAGATTAAAATAAAATTACTAATTTTGTAAATACTGAAGTATTATATAAGAAACTATGATTCATGAGCTCCTCCTTACTACCCTATCTTGTGAGTGGGGTGTGTATATATGTGTGTGTGTGTGTATATATATATATATATATGTAAAATGCATTCATATACACCCACACCCCACATATATATACACATACACGAGCAACAGCAAACCCACTCCAACCCAAACCCTGAAATTCAATTTTCAGGAACCATACTGTCATGTGCGGGGTTTCTGCAAGGTTGGATGGTTCAGATTCACATCACAGACCTCTCCAACTTGTGCAACTGCTGACTAACAAACACAGCAGCAGCACACTGTCACCATCCAGTTCCTGTTCCCCACGGCAGGAGACGATGCGCTGACCCTGCTGCTCAGTTTCAGTATTTGCTCGTAGTAGCCAATTAGTGAAACTCAAAACCTAGGTTATATCCAGTTCTTGGGAAGAGACAACTGAGTGACTGCCAACTAGTTTTGCTTCTGATCCTACACCCCCGTGCCCTATCAGCTCTGCTTGCACCAGGATCCACTAGCCCACTCCCTTTTCAGTGTCAGCATCTCTCAGACTTATTCTCCTGGGAAGACTTTGCAGTCACTCAGTTACCACTTCCTCCCATTTCCCCCTTCCTGTTGTTTTCTCATGTTTTGGAGCACAAGCTAGCAGCTTCTCCTCTCTCCTTGCTGCCTGGACACCGGTAGGGGGAACATGCAGAGCACAGAAGGGACCGTCTCCCTGCCTCCCTCACAGCTCGTGGTGCAAGAGCTGTGCACAGGCAGCAGCGTCACCAAGCCCTGCTGGGTCTCCAAACAGCTCAGAGGAGGCAAGTTAGTGCAGACTCATGATTCAGAGCACGTTAGCTCTCAAACACCAACAAATGTTGCTCAATACATGAAAAATGTTATTCCTCAGGTACTATACAATCCATTTTAAGCAGGTTTTTGTAGGTTGTAGGAATCCCTTCTAAAATTCTGACTTTAAAAGTCGCTGCTATGAAACATGAAGACGCTAGTGCACAGCTTTCAGAGGAAATACTTTTAAGACCTTTTAGCACAGTCAAATAACATCTTTATGCAAAACTTGCTGATAACCTTCTGAAAGGTTTTTCCCTTATACTTTCAAAAATGATAGACTATGGTACAGGCTTGTCACAGAAAATTCCAGTCTAATGTGTTAACTTGGCACATTCCAAGCAACAGAAAACACAGTTTTGTAAATCAAGTATGCTRGGCAACTGTCTGTAGGATACACTGCTATTTGAGAAAGCATCAGTCTACCTTTTCTGTATTATTACAGCTTCTGTTGATGACGTCAAAGTAGTGGTTTTGTTTAACAGAATGAAGGATGAAATACTAGAGATTTTATGTTCTAATAGTCTAAATGAGCCAAACATGAGACGCTGACCAAAGACAGGCTGTCTTAGAAAAGTCATAACTATRTCGATTCAAATGAATGCTCAAGGTACCAAGGTGAGTTCAAATTATAKGTAAAACAAATTTAATAACATGATTAAGGTCAAGTATGATTTAAAGTGCATTAAGTGGGTAAACAGTCRTTCTGTAAGCAACTGTGTCCGCTGTTAGAGTAAACCCAGACCAATTCTCCTCACCTTCAACTTCTTTCTCTCTAGGGAATTCCTTCATCCTCTGATCTGTTCATACTAATCAAACACAAACCAGGCTGATTTGAGAGAGCTGCAACAAAACTGGTAAGAGRCAAAAGATGTCCAAATTCTGCTGCCCACAGTTTTTACTGTCCTGATCAGGTAGGGAGGCTGCAAGTTTGTGGCAGTAGCAGCTGGAGAGATCCCAAAAGTTCATTTGGGCAYGGGTGACAGAATGCCTTGCTACAGCAAGGAGAGGTAATTTAAATAGTATACGTTTGCCTGTACTACTTATTTTKATTGAAATAAACCAGGGGCCACTTACAAAGGTGGCTCCACTTGCATATATGAGTGGCCACAGCAGTGAAAACAGCAACAAACACAGGGCTGCCCATAGCAAACCACTTCTGTTGATACAGCTGGATCAGAAAGATGACACTTATACCCCAAACCACACGTACTGCTATAAAACTGCTCTAGTTCAGACCTGAAGTACACAATAACTAGAGTTAAGGTATGCCTAGATTTGTTTTGAGCTYGGTTTGTTTGAACTAGCCATGTTTACATCCAGAAAAACTGCATGCAGAAGCCCTGAAATTTGCCAGAAAATATCACARGGTCTACCTGCTTAATTGGGAAATAATATTAGTGATTAAATAACACCAGCGCCATGAAAAGAAGGCATCTGGAAAGGTCCAGATGAAGATCATTGCTCATTTTGGGGTTTTATTCATGCCAAGAAATCATATTATTTTAAAACAATTTTGTTCTAGTCACAAGTCAAAAAAAAAAAAAAATGCAGTGTTTCTTTAAAGACTGAAACATGACAAAATTTAAATTGTATGAGCTGCTAGAGTCTTTTCTCCATCAAACAACATTTTATACAGTCTTTGACAGTGTCTCCTTACTAAAACTGTTCTAAAGACTGTTCTGGGGTTGCCACTTATTATTGCCCTAATCATTTATCCTTCACCATCTGTTTATCAGGAAGCTGTTTTCATTTAATAAACATCTCAAACAAATCTACTAAAGAATTCTCCTCAAAGCTGAGACGAATGGCGAATTCAAATTCCACCCTCCCAGAACCACTTCAAGCAGCTTTTCTGAAATCCATTTTCACATATTTTTCTTATCAGTTCAAAGACAAGTAACAGTCTCTCACACTCAAGATAACCATAAAACATAAAGAAAAATACTTGTCCCCTTATAAATGCTGACAGAAAATGTTTCAGCAGAGTTACCCCTTTCACAGTCCAGCCATGCACACTGTTCATGTATYGAGCCACAGAAGCAGGTAAGCTTTTAGCCACTTCCAGAAAACAATTCTATTTACAACTAAGGACAAACGTGTAGAGGTCTTTCTCAGGGGAAACAACCAGAGGATTTCTGCTGACCCTCAAAAGTSAAGTTTTGCCTGAATAAACCCTGAAGAATTCAGTATTTCAAAATCGGATGTCAGCAGCTCAAAATGTTTTCTCTTATGATAAGGCAGCTTTGGAGAGCAATGAGAAGTCCAATAGCCTTTTGTTTCACCTATACTTAGCATTGCAATACCTTGAAAAAGTTAGAAACTTTGCTAATCTCTTTATTAAATAGAAAAAAAAAATTACTTCCTATTTCTTAACTTACCTGGTTTGCTATTTTTTGGCCTTAGTTAAATCCCCTACGCCCTTCCCTGGAACTCCCAAGTATCMAATAGATTCTGCTATGAGATTAGATTTGCAACACACAAAAGCAAGAGATAAATACATATTTAAGAGTTTAACCAGCTTCTATGTGACATAGAAATAATCATGTATTAAAAAACATGTTTGAGAGGATACGGGATAGTGATATCACTTATAGAAATTAGGCATTCAATACTAGTAACTTTCAAAGGGCAACGAGCACTTCACAGCTATATCTGTATTAAAAAATTACTCTACTTGACATAGGATATTCCCTGCTAACTTAGCAGTTACATTATTCTATTACTGATTTTGAGAAATACTCTATTAGCAATTTTGAGAAATACTACATTACCTACCATCAGAACTCAGAATAAATCTTAGTACTTTGATGCCTCTGCATACSTATTTTTCTTAGAAATAACTCTATTAAATCATATTTAATTATTTCATCTCACTTAGATTTGAAAATATCTATCTAGAGTTTCAAATTCTCTAAGCTGTCTCGTGAGCAGGAATAMGATATTCAAAATTCTGTTCTGGCCAAAAGTTAATTAGGACATGCGCTATTTGTTAAGCAACAAAATACGTCACTCTTCCATTACATAGGACATTAAAAAAATTAAGATGTCTAATATTTTCTAAAGTTCTTAGCCTAGTACCTGACCTTTACAAACTATTCGGATCGAACACTTTTTTACTGTAGATGTTTTAATCTTTACAGTTCAGCTCACTGATTTGCCCCTTTTAAGTTTCTGTTCCTCTTTCTTCGGAGGATGCTGGATCATTAGTGCAGTACATTTTCTTCAGGTGTCAATAGTACCGAATTGGTATMATTCTTCCTTGTTTTGTGAAGTCTGTTTTAGGGAATATGGTCAAATTTTAATTATGTGTATTTTAAGTATTTTGCGAGTCTATTCTCCATTCTCAATGAAATTATTTTAATATAAAATAACACCACTTCCAGAATTAACAAAATAAATTTGCAGTTCACTTTTAAGTTACTTTTCAGTTTTAAGCCTGTATTCTTGTGTTTATAGTAGTGTGATAAAATAGTATCACACTAGTATAGTATATAGTAGTAGAGTGATATAAGTAGAGTATATAGTAGTAGAGTGATAAAATACACTTCATGGATAAAATCCAACACAGACAGCAAGTGATACACGAGGAAATAAAAAGTGATTATACCTTTCAATTCACTGTTCATCTTAGGTGGATCACAGGACACAACTTCTTCTGAAGCAAATGTGACATCTTCCTCAAATGTCTCCACATGCTCTCCATTTAAAAAAAGGTTGATCTGAAAAAGATACCAATTTTTAAAACTGTCTAACTAGATAAATCCAGTGCAGCACATGTATAGTAAAAAATATTTCTGATTAAATACTGATCTGGCAAATTTTCAATAATGGTTTTGGGGATAAGGTGTGTGTYTCTGAAACATATTAAATAGCAAATAACAACCATAGCAATCTACTCCTAGAAGATAGCTTCGTAAACAGAGGAAACTATATATAWAAAAAAAAAGGTTCTTGTAATAGAAAGACGACAGACTTCTGCATAGCAAAAGTGTTTTATCCAATTTCATGAATTTTAAAAGAAGACAAATCTCTTCCCTATTTTGTTCTTTAAATGAAGGAGTGCTATACAGAATTTTGCATGACAATTCTGTCAAAACCCTAAAATTAAAATCCCGAATCCTAAAACTTGACCCTTTCTAACTTCAAAACGATTTTTTTTTTTAATGTCACTGACCATAATRCAATTTTTGTAGAAAACCAGGGAGCATCTGCTCACTAAGTATAAGGCTTATCAGTTCTCGATGTCTTCAAACAATCACATGCAGCTGATTGTTTTGATCAAATCTCAAACGCAAGGTCAGCCTTGAATGAAGTATTACTTTGCTTTGTAAGTGAATACTTAGTTTCTGTCTTAAAGTAAATTGACTGCTGTTATAAATGCTCTTTCATAAGGAAAATATAAAATGAATATATAGGGGCTCTAAAAACAGTCTAGGCAAGGAATATTAGCTTCTGGGAAATGCTCTGTAACAAAACTTACTAGTAAATGTTACAATCTTGAAGACTCAAAATGTCACTRAAAAAAAWTCCCAAAGTCAGTACAGTTTTTGCRAATAACTTTAATAAGAACAGAGCAGGCTTTAGGGAGTAGCTCCTCTTACCTGGACATTGCTCTTGGGATAAAGGAAGAAGAATGGCTTCAAAACTGGAGACCTAAGCACACAAAACAAGTAGCATAAATCCATTTAATCAGAAATTAATTAAAACAACAGTTCACGCATCTTTTAGATTAGTCAGATTTTGGGGAGAATAAAAAAAAAAAAAAAAAGGAAAAAAAAGAAACCTTAAAAGCTATTTAGTCACAGTTAAGCAACAGTTTTCCAAACAACTTTAATAAGCCTGAAAAGCCTCATTATTATGAAACTTTATTTAAACTTCATTATTAAAAGTTTCCGTAAAACAAAAAAACAAAAACACCACACACATAACCACTGAGAGAAAGAAAAGAGGAGACTTTAAATGGTGTCTACTTAAACATTTCTAATATTAGGAACGGCCATCCAAAAGTGTGCATTTGGGAGGYTTTTTGCTTATTTTTTAAATAAGCAAACTGCCCCATGCATTCGGAGGTAAAAATGGGACATGAAAGCTTGAATCCATGAAAGAATGATAGAAGTATCATATACAGTAAATATTAATCTTATCACTAATTATTGAGCCTAACATGCAACTGAAAGACATTTTAGTTGCTTTCTTTCCTATTTTAGAGTTGAGCAGTGGAAAAAGAACTTAACGATCAAAACTGAACTTACACTCGTGGACGCCCTCCAACAACTCCTGTGAAACCAGGCGCTAGAAATGAAGTTGAGAAGAAAAACGTTACGTGCRTTTTCTCAACACTGGGACACTTCTGTGTCTGTAGCCTGAATCATTCTCATGGCTTATATTTAATAAATGCTTGGAAGCCCTTAGCAAGTTATGTATGGCATCGCAAATCAATAYATCCACACATTTTATGCAATAGATAAAAAGCTAGAACATGTAAAATGCACTTTAGAAAAAGGAATTTATTTCAAAATATGTGAAATACAAAGAATTTAGTATTATTTCYGTATACTACTGCCAAACTAGTACTACACTGGGTAGAAAGWTAGCTATTTTTTATTTTTTTATTTGAAAATACAACACAGTTCTAATCATGTCTTGTTTTATTAGGGTTTGAACAAATGGCTTTATTCTTGTTTCTCATGCTCCCTTCTCTTCAGCACTTTTCCTGGCTAACGTAGATGTTCTTAAAGTGCAGTGGAGATCCTGCTCTCTTGTTGATACATAGGCAAATTTAGGGGCTTAAATCATGGTGCAAACCTAGCTTTACAGCACATCAGCACCGTGATTATACTCTTGTCTAGTTTCCCCATTAGGTGGCCAGGCTTTCATACCATTAACTCACRTACCAGGTTGGTATTTCTGACAAACAGCTCTGCTCTCCCCATGCTGAGGAGTGCTTTGGACACTTTATTTTGGCACAGACAGTGTGCATGCATCATATATCAGAGGTCCATACCCTACTGACTTAGCAAAGAAATGATAAATGGGATCACTTCTGTCAGCCTASGAACTAACATTCATGCAAGCAGTACCTCGAAAGAGACTATGACCAGTTGCTCACACAGTGAATTTATTCGAATCCAGCTGAGGTGCACTTTTCCTCACGCTTCTTTCAGCTGTGAATTCACTTTGCCTGTGCTCCAAGCAGACTAAAAGCCAAGTACCCATGCCAGAGCCTAGGCTCGTGCTGGTAACGTCTCCGGCTTGGTAGGCTGCCTTAGCTTGGCTTCAGTGCCTTGCTCATGTGGGCATGCAGCAGTGGCAGGAGCCACCGTACAACACAGTGTAAGTCCCCATCGTGCATTCCCGCTRTACCCACATTCATTGGAAAAGCGATTTCACTGAAATTACATTTAAAAGTATGTTTAAGTTTTTGAAAAAGGATGATATTGCATGAATTATAGTTTTACCTTGTTCACACCACTCTATACTCTGAAACACACTTTGAATCAACAATATTTACATTCAGTTCATATCCAAACGATATCATCACTCATAGATGATAACTAAATAAAACTGAAAATAATGGAAGAAGCCTTTTGGCTGAGGCTAGTTTATGATCACTCTGCCAGCCTGGCCAGTGCAATTCCTCGGCAGCATAAGCAGTTCACCAGACAAACCGTCTTCACTAACTGTATTTAGCCAGAGGTTAGAGAAACACATCAATATTTGAAAGGTACTACAGTATTAATTACCATTCAATATTACCCCCCAACACACACACACACACACACACACACACACACAGAGTTAATTTTACTGAAGCAAGCTCCTGTTTTTTTGTTTGTTTAGGTCGCTGGGGAAGGAGGCTGGCTATGGTAAGGTCATGCTCAAAATATAGGTTCATAAAGCTAGTTCATGTAAATTATCTGTGGATTGTCACATGGCCGACTTCCTGCTAAACAGCTGAACTACTCATTAAGGATACCAGATTTTGCTCCAAAATCAATTTTAACTTCCTGAAAGAAAGCTCTTTCTTTGCCTGCTCTCATACAATGGCACTCAGCAATTGCAGAGCAAAACTACAACAATATCCCAGTTCCTCCTACTTAAGAGCGCAAACAAGGACAATCTAATTCCATTTAATATATGTAATTCCTACTTAGATTTGAACCACRGGAGAGGAACCAAACCTTACATCGATTTTGGTTTATGCTTGATGATTTGTTATTTCTTTAAACAGGTAGCACGAGGGCAGAAGACCTCACCTCCCACAGCTCAGATCCCCACTGCATTTCTCAGGTAAAGCGGGCAGAAGACAAAGGAAAGTGAAGTACAAGCAGGTAACACCAGATTTGCCACTAGCACGAGAGCTATTTCCACAAAATTAACTGTGATCTCCTCAGAGCAACTGCTGTCCCAAGACACCTTCAAGGCAGGAAGACCTTCTCATGCTGTACTTCATGCTCACTTTACWTCGCCAGCTTAATTTCTGCGCAGATGCCCCACACTCCTTTCKGGAAGACGACTTATCTTTGCCTACAATGACATGTGGGATAACTCATTCACCAGACTCACAGACAGTCTAAATCAGCATCAAGTAAGATTATCAGCTATCTTGAAGCTGCCAATCTCATTATCCAGAAATTTTTGCACGCTGCACCCCTGGCCCCCAGAACCCCATGCATTAGCCCATCACTGTAGATAAAACAAGTGTCATCAACCACGGTGACACCCTATCAGCTTGTCATGAACCTCCTGAACAGGTCCTTTCACGAGCAGCGGGCCAGGACTCCTCGCTGGTAGGCAGCAGCTTTTGCTGCCTCAGAAGAGCACTACGCTGCTGCATCACACTGGGCTGAAGGCTTGTGTGCAGTTGACAAAACAGAGCCCTTCCTTTCAATCTGTCAACACGCTGTTCAGCAGCAGCTTTAGTTATAGAATTTGTCTGGTGTAATCATCGTATCAGGTATCACCACACTTATTTTGCCTCAAGGGTCAAACTCAATAGCCTGCTGTTTTCTAGAACATTTTCTCTTACAATGCCTTAGGAGATGGCCTGATGCAAATTCCTCTATGCAGACATGTACTTAAAAGCTGCGGGTCAGTACTAGGGACTATGCCATTTAAATGCCTTTAGTTTCATTAAATACAAGGTAYGCTTGGAGGAACAGCAGGTATCAAGTCCACTCAAGTCAGTGATAACTGGAGGCACACAGCATTGCCATGGAGTAACTCACTGCTACCTAGGTGACTAGACACTCTTTTAACAACCCTTCCTCTGAGACTCAGCCCTTGCAGAGGTTTGAATCTCTACTAAATCTACAAAAAAAAAAAAAATTATTTCTTAGCAAATGCTTCTCTTTGCTTMATCTGTACAATTCTTCCTCCCTCTTGCCTACTTTCAGTCTTCATTTTCACTCTCATTTCTTTAAGAAAAAAAATAAGCCTTCATACCCACCACGTGTGTATATGTYGATACATTTATATCTGCAGCTTTTTCTCTTCTGTCTATGATTCTTCCAGCCCAGTTGCAAGCTACATTTTGGGCCCAGTAGCAAAAGGCAAAGCTGAAAGATGGAAGGGTCTCAAGAACAACCACGTAGCAGTTAAAGCAAAGCACAACACCACTCATAGCCCCTGATTCAGCATGGCTGTGGTGAGAGGTGCTCCTASACAGTACAAGGTGAAGTATGTTCAAGTGATACTTCTCGGTACTGTAGTTCCACAGAGTTCTCTACATGATCTCCTATATATGTTTTCTCTTTCTCAATATGTGCCCTGCATCTCAATCTATTTCCTTATTGCATGAAACTTACCTGAGGACCTGTTTGTAAACACCAACACTTTTAAAGCTGATATATCATCCTGTTGTAAAAGAGAGCAAGWTTCCAACAAGTCTCAAGAACGCTGGTAGCAAACAAAGTAAATAGTACCAGGCTTTACTGGAAAAATATACAACAGTTCGTGTTGCTTTACATGAGGGCAGGCACAGCTTGCCCCTACTCATCCTTTGTCACACAWTCTTCTCTCCTCCCTTGCCCCAACTCCGGTGTTCAAACAAACATCTCATGGAGTGGTTTTGCTGAAAATCAGCCCCAGGGAAAAGAATRCTTAAAATTGGCCCCAAGGAGCACCTATTTAAGTATGTGTAATTACAATGTTTTAATACATATTGCAAACAGATAATCTATGCCATCTCTTATACCCTGTAAAATACCCTATAGCATGAAAAGCTTCTGTGGAAACTTGCAATCAACCTATGAGATGTAAACCAGCGCTGAAATCAACTTCATTAATATCAGCCCTCAGGAGTCCTCACTGGTGGGAAAATCTTATATTTCATCTCCTTAACAGTTCTTCTACCTTATTCTAGTGGTACTTTAAAAACTAGATCTAATTCTGGCATAGTACTACTTACCTGATAACCTACTTCTCTTTTGTAGAAATCTATATGCACAGATATACATATATATGTATGTACATATGACAGATCACAAGAAACTTGTTTCACAAAATGTTTTGGGAGTTAAAAAAGTCAGAATGCTCTGACTAGTCAAAAACAAAGAGCTAAAAATCTTTATGTCGTTCAGATTCARTAAGTGACACATCGTTCTTTGTAACTTGTGTTGCAAAACAATCATGTCTCGTTCGCTGACTTGCACTTTTGCTCCCAAATCATTTGTCCCTCATAATTCTACAGAAAACTCAACCAAGGCTTATAAATACATTTATTCCATATTTTAAGATATATGTGCATTCTTATAAGAGTCAAAAAAAAAATCTAATTTCCAAGAAGAGAGAGGAATCCGAAACCCAGGATTTTATAGTCAAGAGCACTTACAGTAGTATTGAGTAAAAATATAAAATATGTATAATGATTGTTTATGGGGGTCAATTATATGTCCTTAATTATTCTMTCCATGTCCTTTGAACAGAGCAGATAAAACATCTTCTGAAATATTACTCTCAAACAAAAAAAATGGGAACTGCAGTAAATTGTTAAAACCAGGACATTTCTTGTTGGAAGTATCTTCCAACACACTTATGAGATCAGTCATAATATTTACATATACTCAAGCACTTTAAAATATCAAGTTGTATTAACCAGCTGTCATCCTAGTGTCAAACTCCGGTCACTTTAATGTGAAATAAGGGTCAGCACATTATTGCAGATATTAGTGAAACATTTCTTAGCTACTGAAGCCCTAATAAACTGAAAATGCCAAATTCCCTCAGCAAGGCTCTTCCTGAACCATTTTTGCATAGGATTTTGTTTTGAATAAAATATTTAAGGAAAAGTTAGATAGGATTGGGAACTTAAATATTTTTTCTTGATACACAATATCTAAAATGCTAACAGTTAATCTAACCGAATTGTACAGAATGAAGATATTTTCCCTTAATACAAAACTAATCTATGGCTATTAGCTTTAATGAAGCAAGGGTGAATTTTCTTGGACTGTTCGATGCGGAAGGGACCCCAACTCCTGCAGGCTACGACAGACTTAAAAACCTGAGTTTATGAGCCTAGGATTCTTCACCGCTGGGCTGCCACAGGCATTCCGGTGTCTTAATTCCCCCTGCGATCTCAGCAAAGTACACAAAAGCCTCCTCTGCAGAACAAGGCAACAGCTCTAAAACACATTCTGTTGATGCTAAAATGCTAAGCACTACAGACACACGTAAATCTGCTGAGTTCATGTTCTACTCTCTAAGTATAGAGAAATAAAACTAAGTAACCAGAAAGCATGACTTTACTAACTGGAGGTTTATTTAACTCAGGTATTAATTGTAAAATTGGAAAAAAAAAAGTTGTTGTGTTTTTTTTTTAAAGAGCTTTTTATCCTTTTAATCTCRTCATAATAGCAGGCTCCAAACAAAAACTGATTAAATATCATACTCAACAGAAGTTTACAATAAAAGTGTTCCATTCCAAACACAGAAAATAAACAAGAAGTCATTCATGTTTGGCATATCTATGTACACAGTAACTTCAGATTCTTCTCTGGGCTTAAGAATCTCTCATGCAAGCTCGAAACTGAGATTTGTACTTCAGGACATTACTGTATGCTCATGTGCTTCAATGCAAGCACATGCAAAACTATTTTTTTTTTTTTTTTTTGTTACTGCTGGCAATTAGAGGAATACCTCAATTATAGATAGCTCTCATACTGTGATAACAGTGCCAAAAAAACCCCAAGTCTAGCTCAGAGGAGCAAGTCCGACCAGCAGATTGAATGAACCTGGACACTTCCAGGTCACTCCAAGAGTGACGGTGCTCCTGGCTTCTGTCACAGGAGATGCAGCTGGTAAACACACACAAACCCAAGAGCCTGGGCTTACTGCTGCCTCCCTCCAATAAATCTGAATACAGATAAGTCTCAAGGACCAGAGCAGGAGCAATTAGGACCTCCCTCCAGCATTTATTACAGAGAAAGCAGAGTCTAGAATTCTGACAAATTCTTTTCGGGTCATTCCTCCTTCCGCTATCTCAGGAAAACATCTCCAAGGCTGAGATAATACTTTCCAATATTTCTAAACACTGTAAACCTTAGTTAGGTCACATCTACACAGCTTTTCGCTCTTGGATGAAAGGCRTTATATTTGACAATTATCAATAGTGCACTCACTGAAGTAACAGACACCAAACTGCTATTGAAGTGAAAAATTACTGCTATAACCACTATTCTATACTCACTAGACATAGCCAAATTAAACGGAAGAAAATGTCTAGTTTTTTTTTTTTTGACTGTTACAAACCAAATGAATGTTGTTTCCTAAAATTCATTCTCAAAATGTAATGGAATTAAGCATTTCAATTCAAGTGAAATCACCCTGCAGACTAATAATTCCTCTTTTCTCACTGCTRTTGGTTTTGGAGGATTCTTTCTTCCTCTATTTCCTCAGTTTTTCACTAAAGAATATACAAAAAGTTGTTTGCAATCACTCCCATACTCACTCTGTGGAAGTACCCTCTTCTGCAAAAGATACCTAACACGGGAGAGCCATGCAGTGCTGTCTGCAGAACAGCTGGTTTTACAACAGTTCATCAGAGGGCATTGCTAGCTATGTTCTTCACAGCAAGTTCCTCAGCAAACACCACAGGAAGAAACAAAAAGTTACAAGCCCTTTCARATATCAATACACTGCTAATTACTGCTCAGCAGTGTTGAACCAGTTATTTTCCATAGAGAGACTTAGCAGTGGGGGCTGGCAGGTTAAAACCGCTGGCATGGAAGAGTATCAAAACAATATTCATCCTACTAAGTATCCAAGATCCCAAATCAGGCCCCTTTCTGCGGATACAGTATTTATCTGTGCAGGTACTATGGAAAACCATGCAACAACATGCAAAAACAACCAAATATGACTGCAAAAAGCAGTTTTAATAACCTTCACAAAAAACAGGGTATAGTCGGACTGCCTATTTATGGGTTTGTTCAAGCCTTTGGAAGCCAGTCAATAAGTAGTCTCAGTTACTCTCCAACACTGGTAATTAGTAGTCCTGAACCTGGCAAGCAAACAAAGAGCTATTTATCTCCAGATGCCCCAGATGATTCCAGAAGCAATGTGAAGGTTTCCCACTGCTGGTCATTAGTGGCAGTTCTATCAAGTGCAGTGGATTTTTAGTGAATAAATGCGACAGGATGTTCTAGAAAGTTCATACAATTCCTTTATRAAGCAAAACCAATACCTTCACAATCGTCCAACATGAATGCCTAATCTTCCACCTGATTCTGAACATAAACACATCTGGGTCTTCTCCCAAAGCTCGAGGAACAAGAGCTGTCCCAAAGCTTGCCAGCCACATGGAAACACTGATATTCCCATACTACAGTAACTCCAATTTTGATGCTGTACATTAATACTTCACCTATTCCAGATAGAGCAGATTTTGGACTGATATGAACACATATATAACAATAAGTATAGATCCTTAGTTTTAAGTACATCTACTTGAAGAATGAGAAACTCCTATTGTGAAACCCATCTTTCATTTATTAGAAAAAACACTTTTTACAGTAAACATCCACTGTTTCTAAATGCTGATCTATTTATTAACTAACCTTTGTAACTGCAAATTATTTTTAAAATCATGTATACGAATATACCTAATTAGTTCTGCATTACTGTGTTCTATCTGGTAGGAGGAAAAAAATAAAAAGTTTAAAAAAAAAAAAAAATACTTTGTTGACACTGCCTCTATACACAATTTGAAAACACCCAGCCTACACAGTTGATAGATTTAAGTTAGGCTCATGCGACTAATTTTTGAAGATCCTGTAATCCTTCAGTATATTCTTCCAGAAGTTAGCTTAGATGGTGGCCAACAATAGGAGTAAAGGAAACAGCCACAAATTGAGGCACCAAAAGTTCCACAGGAACTTGAGAAAGAATTTCTTAACGGTGAGGGTGACAGAGCACTGGAACRGGCTGCCCAGAGAGGTGGTGGAGTCTCCTTCTCTGGAGATCTTCCAAACCYGYCTGGACACCACCCTGTGCCACATGCTCTAGGGGACCCTGCGTGTGCAGGGGGGTTGGACTGGATGACCTCTAGAGGTCCCTTCCAACCCTAGCCATTCTATGATTCTAGATATATAGCAGTAGCTCCTATCTGTATCCTCAGAAATTAACTGTCCAAGTCTTAAGAGGATTAATAAATAAAATGGTGAGTATTGATACAATGGTATCAGTCAAATCACAGCATCTGTATTTACAAAGAACTGGTGCAAAGTTTTTTGTTCTTGTTGTTTGCTTTTTTTGATTCATTTTTTATATATAACTGAGCATCCAAACAAAAGAAGCAGAGATAGTATGACAACAGATGGCCCTTATTCACCAGTCATGAAAATAGTTCAAATGTATGCTTAAAACTAAGACCTACATACATATATGCGTGTGTGTATATATATAAAAAACTAAGAGGTATATAAGATGCAAGTATTTACCCATTCCTGTTCCAGCTGGTGCAATCTCTTTGGAGAAGATTTCTACAGCCTCTCTCTGTTTATGGTGTACAGCAAGCCAAATAACAGCTTCCCGAGGACCGTGCTTCCAAAAAAGCAGAAAATAAGAGTCATAACGTTAGCCCATCTGCAATTAATTAATTAATTGCATCTGCAATTAATTTTGTAAAATTGATAAACAATTGTAGCTCGCTATTAAAATTAACAGAAATTTTAGTGATTGCCAAAACTAACAGCTATAACAATGTTCATGCAGTGACATTTCAAGGTATAGCCAACACCACCATAAGTTTCTATTAGTGTTTTTCTTTACCTTGAAATCAACTACAGCATATTTCACACTGTGTGGAAACAGTGCATCTTCTATAGTTGTCTTACAGCATTAAGTACTATAATAATATTTTACAACAAAAGAAACATTTTGCTTCATTCTCAGTGGGATAGGCAACTAACATTCCTCTTATTTTAAGTTTATTGAAAACACTTCAGAATTAGGGTAGACAGCCACATTCTCTTATCTACATTCAAAGTAAGACAATCTCCTGAAAAAAAATTAAAACATATTCCTTGGGGGTTAGATGAAAGACTGAACTTATAAAAACCCTGACGTTTCCAAAGAGGGGAGACATTGCACTAAAGATAAACCCAACAGATACACTGCCCTAATCCAGAGTCAACTAACAAGCCCTTTAGCAAATAAGCAGGCATCAATCTCATTGAGGATTTTTGTTCTGGAAGAATCTCTTTCTGACACTGAAAGATCTTCCATTGGGATCAACACATCAGCAAAAGGCTTAAAGTGAATGCCAAGTCTCACTGAAGGCAAAGGTAAGTTTTTGGTCTATTAGTAGTACACAATTCTCTTCTATGAGAGAAATGTAACACAGCTTTCTTATACAGAAATACTCAGCTATACCTGAGCATGACTTATAAATATTCTTCTAAATCTGAGGTAGACCTTTGCATCTCAGGTAGTCAAATTAAGCTTCTGTCAAGCAAGTAAACACTCTTATATGTGTACTTTCTCCAAGAATTTGCAGCCCTGAGTAAGAAAATTATTGGGAACTCCAGTCCTCGCAGTACCATTTCAAAGTCTAGGCGTGTTCCCAAATTTATCTCCCTTCTTCTAAAAATAAGAACAATAAATCCATTGTTCATATGAAATAGTTCTGCATAAAGGTAGCAAAATCTCTAGTTCAGATTTTCTCACAGAGCACCASACAAGTATGGAATCCTGCTGAGGGGTATTTCTTCCTGATAGCCAGCTATATTACACAATTTGAAGTTCATGTTAAGTTCATGTCCAAGGTCACATCAGGCTTACATAAACTTCAGTTTTTCACTTCAGACACRATTCCCAAAGCTCAGTTTCAATTTGTCTTTCTCTATATCAATGAACAACTAGAGAACGTCTAAAGGTTATCAAACCTGCATGAAATTMTTGACTTACTTAAATCAGTGTAAAGCTTGCAAGAGATTAATATGACTAAGAGATACTAAGTGATCTTTTTCCAATTTTTATGTCCATTTTTTTGTCAATAGGAAAACATATATTTCACATAAGCTTAAAAAAAAAAATACTAGGATGTTTTCTGTAGAGCTCAATGGACTTGAGAACACTTCAAATGTCCCGTCTAAAGAATACAAATAAATTCAGTGGCTGCTATACTAGAAATGAACTGTACAGAAGTGAAGAAAAAACCCAAAATGTAGTTACTTAGAGCCTGAAAAGGACCTTTTCCAGGAAGAAAGAAACTACACGATTTTGAAAAAAATCAAGATAGTCTGCATCTATTCCACAAGAACCCAATTTACTCCCTGGATCTCTAGTAAAYTAAACAACAACACAGAGATCAAACAACCTTCCTCCCTCCCTCCTCAAATTTTAAAAATGACTAAACATTTTCCATTAAAAAAATACAGGCTCGCCTCTTTGAAATAAGCAACAAAACTAACTTGCTTTATCCAAACTCCTACTTTGCCTAGCAAATCGCATCTTCTTTTATGATATCTCCCAACTCTAATGCTAATTATTTTAATTGTCCACACACTCTTTGACAGCATTACACGTAAAAACTAACAGAAAACTAAAAGTTAAGCTTTTGGAAATACTGACACCTTTTAAATTAGAGTCATATTCTGGTGTGTATATAGTACATTGTACAATAAAGCTTTTTGGCAAAACGTGTTAACATTAGAAAATCTCAATTCAGGAATAACTTCAGCAATGTAAGAACATGGATGTATTTCCTACTGGTATGGAAAGCTGCTGAAATGCTGTATATAATAGGTGTTGTCGTTCTCTCTACCAAAATCTTGCATACTGTAAGACTATCCAGAAGAACTAATATATTAATGCATATCACTAAATTCGGTCTTCTAGTTCTAACAGACAACACAGAGACAAAGCACATGAATGAACAAGCTCACTTATGCAGCCTTATACCAAGGTATAACTGACTTTACGGTTGCCAGTCAGCTAAGACAATAATGAAACAAGCCTTATTTCAGTATTTTTAAGCTAACTTCTAAGTTAATCTGAGATGGAATTTGACTACTTAGTCTTCTAGTGGCTTGTCTGCAGAGAGATATCCTTAAGTACTCCAAACTTGTAAATGCACTTGTAAATCCACACTTTTAGT
This sequence comes from Eudromia elegans, assembly GCA_003342815.1. Taxonomy (NCBI): domain Eukaryota; kingdom Metazoa; phylum Chordata; class Aves; order Tinamiformes; family Tinamidae; genus Eudromia; species Eudromia elegans. The sequence continues at coordinate 2,258,063 of PTEX01000062.1, read as the reverse complement.
TAATTTATTTCTTCTTCTTAAGTAACTACTATGTAAACATAGTCATAGTGAGAGATGCTCTCTTCATTTCTCAGTCTCCAAAATCCCTGCCTGGAAGAAGCCTGCAAAGATTTTATCACACAGGAAAACCTACAAACCTTCCTTACATTTTTTATTAGTTTACCTCAATACCCATGTAGGCAAACCCTAGAATAAAAGGTCACTTAAGTAATAATAAACCAATCAACTTTGACTTAGATTGTTATAAGAACTGTTACTACACAGCAAACATAGAGCCACTAGTAATAATTACTAGTAATAGTTAGCAGGAAATACTCTTGCAGAAAACATACTTAAGCATTCACAATTGTTTCCTAKTTCCAAATTCTGTCATATCCTCAAAATCCTATTTAAGTGCTGTATTCACTTCCTTGCCAACRGATGCAAGATAATGAATGACGCAAATGATCTACAAAACCAAGAAAAGGAACTCTGTCTTGAGTGTGTGAATCCAGTATCAAAAGCGAAGATGTATCCTTACAGTATCATGACCAAACAACACAAAAAAATAAAGTCATTCTTCATTAAGTCCTAAAGCTGTCCAAGAGAGTTAATAGATAATAGATTTTTAACTAATGAGTAAAGTTATGTGCTTATATCCATATTCAGCATAAAGTTATATTTATACATATATATGGATATAACTATATATATTTTGTAACCCTAATGCCTGTAGTTAATACACACTTCATACAAAACACCTCCAGTATTTCCAAACTAGGAGTTTGTGCATGCTATGACGCTTAGACAATACCAAKAAGATGTTCAAATCTGCCCCACTTAGCAGCTCAGACTATAGAGCCCACGTCTGTGATACTGTGATTTCATAACTACACAGGCAACCCCAAGATTTCCACAGTCCAAGCTGACTGTCTTTGCTATTATAGCCAAACCTCCTCTTCCTCACAGAGGAATACCCAGTTTGACAGATCTGTGTGGGAATTAGCCTAGTCACACCAGACATCTACCATGAGCTGTGAGTACTGTTTGATGTGTTTTTCCTGTCTTAGTATTCATATACCTATTTGCCACTCTCCTATAAATTTAGATGGAAAAGATTTCAAATCAGGGACTTYTTTGTATGTGTGTTAAACAAGCCTCTGGTTTTGACTACTGTTATTTGCAATTCAAATAAATGTGCCTAATTTTGCATGGAAAGTTGCCCTGAGAAATAGTGTTTTAGAGAATACACAATTCCTCCCTGAGAGCCCACAAGGCAGATGTTTTGCYTAAGATTCCACAACTTTATACGTTACATGCTGAAGTAAAGCTTCACTCCTCTCTCCTTAAGCTGCAGCTGCTAGTTTCCAGATGAGAACTTCTGCTKATTTTCTTCTAAATGTTGGAGGAAAAGGGGTGAAAGGGGAAACAGAAGGATTTCCCATATTTCAGCTCCAGCTCTCTCTATAAAATATATGGAAGCACATAAAAGAGAGATAACACTCTATTTACTTTTAATAAAAAACCTGAAAGCTGTGGCTGAAATATAAGAAATACTATAAATATTCAACYTGATTTGGAAAACCTATTCAGTGTGCAGTAAGAAAGACAAACAGTAAGGAGCATATTCTCAAAAATCATTATTCATTCTATACTATGTAACCATGTTATTAAAGAATATATTACAATGAGTAATCATAAGGAGCTGGTACTAACAGAATATACACAGCTGGAACATCTGTTCCTATGTTTGAAAAACTTGATTCTGCAATCTCAGTCAGTCATACACTTTTGGCATAGTGGGATTTGTAATTCTAAAAAGGAAAAAGATCATATTATAGACACATTTACCAGTAAGTGATTTCTGCTGCTGTGGAGCAATAAATTGAAACTCCAGCACTAAAATGAACAGCTGCAGATAAAACCTACACATTTTCTATGAATAATTAATTTTTACAGTAAAAAGTTCACTCTCTTTCTCGTTAACATATGCTTTTGAAAATACAAATACTCAGCTATTTTAAATGCTGACATTCTTTGTATCAAATTCTCAGAGCTCAGTTTTGCCACATGTGTACTTTGCAGTTTTGCAAGACGTTGCCATTTACAAAGAAGAATTAATGCTACTGTTTTGGAAAAGGCTAAACTGTCTAAATATTTAAAGTGTGTATAAGTGAGGACAAGATTTATGACCTTAAAGTAATAAAAATATCTTAATAATTAAATAAAACAAGGAGACTGCCATATCGTAGATCAAGAAAACTTAATGTCTCAGTTCCTATGGTCTTCACTCACATTCTTACATATAAATATAAGAAGTTACAAAGCATTACACAAAATGGTGAAGAGTACTCACAGACACTTTTAAAGCTGCATAAGAAATAATTCTGCCATTTCCTGATTCTGCAACTTTTATGCTATAGTCTTTCAGAGTTATCTTCAACTCAGTTTAAAAGTTTATAGCACCAGAACTTTTTATGAGAGGATATTTCTTTATATGAACAAGATCACAAAGACTATAACATTTTTGTAAGACTTCATAACAGTTCCTCTGGAAAAGCCAATACTGCAGAGACAGGAGTACACTTTTGTACACKAAGTAGTGACACTGAAATCTTTGTAAGATGATGGGGTGAAATTCCTGAGATGATAGTGACTTCCTTTAAAGTTACAGCAAAGATAACGACAGAGAGAGATTAACAGAGGTCAACAGAAGTTTAAAAACACTCCACGAATACTTACACCATCCATACTCCTTCTAGCATGAGGTCCATATGTATCTTCAGACCCTAAAACCTGTATGTTAACTGCACTGTAATCTTCATACCCAAGCTGACTGAAAAGAAGGCGAGTCCTGCAACAAATGATGTGTTATTAGTGAACGGTCTTAAAATGGTTCTTTGAAATAGTCTCATGTGGTCCACAGTAGTTAGCTCTGCGACGTAGACTGCAGTATGAATCCTTTTCGCTATCATCTGCATTTATCTCTGGGTTTCAATTTGAATCTTTAAGCTATTTGAAAGATAATAAGGAAATACATGGATTCCAGATCTTTTACTTTTGTCTTTAAGACAAAGAATTTGAAATATAATTACAGTATATATAGTCTTCCTGGTTTTCTTTTTTTCTTTTTTTTTTTTTAATATACTGGAAACTCAGTCTCTGTTTTTCTCCTGTAAGACATTATGAACAACTTATGAATATATGAAACTGTATCACTACATCACAGGAACCATGGAAGAAAAGTTTAGCTTAAGAATGAAATTTTATTCAAACTTTCAAGGCACTTTCTTAGAAACAGTAAATATATTTCAGATGCCAAAGGGGCTGTGCGTGTGCATAGGAGCAGTATGTTATGCTGTAAGCGCACATTAAATCCTGCATTTCTTACATTTTCTGTCCTTACTCCACAACTTTATCACATGATGGGGGAGAGATCACATATATAACATGATGAAAAAGAAGCAGCTAGAAAGACTGGGTGCGATTTAAGTGTTTGGGGACTCCTCTGAGGAGATACATTTCTAATAGGAATCTCTCTTCCGCCACCTATGATGACATAAAAATATGACTAAAGGCTCATTAAGCCTTCTCTGTAGAACTCTCCCTGGCAGACAAAATAACGTGACACTTGACAAGGTTGCAGAACAAACTTTAAACACTTAAAATATCATCTTGGTAAACTGCCTATATTTCATAGCACTAGGATTCTTGATAAAAGGGAAAAGCAAAAAGTTCTGTAGGAATCAATGCAATCCAATTTCATTTGGATTTCTTTCTCACATCTAATAAATGCTTTTCTGATTTGCAACTTCTCTCATTAATCTAGGCCCCCTCTGCTATTTAGCTATTTATTTTCAACAGCTCACTGTTCTATTCTAATCTTGCCCCTAAAGACAAAATGTAAAAAGCCTCTTTCAAATCTCAAACACTAACCTTTTCAGAATACTTTCTGCAGTACATTTTCCTTTTTGTACAGCCTTTGGCCCTCCCACTGGGCAGACAGCAGTAGCTCTGAAACCATCAAGGTAAGTGGCACTTACCTAATGAAGAGGGAGCATACGATTACGTGAGAATCGGTACTGATAAGTCTCCCTGGCAGTATTCACCCATACACTAATCAAATGCRGAATAACAAGAAGTCGTCATCATCATGGCATCAAGAAAACAGTCAATTTCTTKTCTTACCCTTGGTTCTGTAAATATCAGCTTTACCATTATTTAAAATAAGGAAGTGATCAAGCCCTACTAGGACCTCACCAGAATTGTATTACATTTGTGTCTGTTTAGGAGATCGAGACCACTAGAAGAAAAAGAGCAAATAAACTTTGCACTTTTATCAGAAGTGCAAATTTCTTTCAGTGGAATATTTCAAGAGACTATACAAAAGACTATCTTAGCATATATAGTTACTCGATACTTAACTTTTGAAAAACAGCTGACAGATGTATGAAATGCAAGATTGCCATGTCAGTATAAATACGAATAAACAGTGTATAAGCAATAGTGGGATGACAGACTGTTTTTGGAAATTGTAAAAGAACCATCTCAGCCTTTTCTGGAGACTTCTACATTATCCTGCTATACAAACAAACATTTTGATATAGGGCACAGTTGTGTGGGAGGGCAGGGTTATTTTTTTATTTGTTACTCTTGAGGGAAGACAAAAWTTATCAAGATTAATGTGGTAGCAGTTCTTGGCACAAAATACATTTCTCCAAATGTGCCAGATTTTTAAGATCAAAAACACCTTATGCTCTGTAGAAAGAGATAATACCTTATAAAATTTTGAGGGTGGTGATCCTTTTGCTCCATGAACTTTCACTGCCCCACCTTCAATACCTAAAACGATTAAAAATTAATACTTGACACTTCTTCAATATAACTTCAAAGACATTTGCTTGTGAGGCGCATCAAACGAAGTCAAATCACTGACAGCTGCACAGCCACTGCTTCWCCACAGTCCTCCATACCAACACAGACAGCAAATTGGTGACTAAGTTTATGACTTCAATAAGCATTTTAATATAATGCTTGAAATGTTTAYTCATGTACTTTAAATACTTAACATAGAATGTAACGTTAGGACTTTGGACCCAATAATTATTTTCCAGTTAAGAGCCAGCTATTGCAGACACATACAGCATTCAATTTACTGTAGCTGGCTGGAGCAGACTGACATCCTCCACTTGGGATATGAAACACGAGAAAGACAAGAAACCTTATTTGCTGGTAGCCTGGTAAACGAAAAGGTAATTTAACTTTAGTTTTCTTGTTTCTAACAGGAAGAAAAAAAAAAAAAAAAAAAAAAAAAAAAAAAAAAAAAAAAAGCCTGAACATGCATTCCAGGGCAAATACTGTGCTCTGTGTCAGGTGTATTATATTAATGCCCATAGAAAAAAACAGAAAACGTGCACGTGTCATCAACTTTGAGCTTTTGGGCTTGCACTGGTACAAATCAATTGACACAGTTCCTTGAAAATTAGCATTGCAAGATAAGCACCACATTTATGTGGCTATCCAATATAAAATGAATTATCCCATAGCTCAGCTGTGGCTAGTGTATATTCCAAAATATTGAGAAAACAATTACAGGATTTACCTAAATATTATGAAAAGATCAAAACATAGCAATTCATTCAGAATATATCTGAAAAACTGAACAGATCTAGCAAAGATTTTGTGTCACTCAAAAAYGACACCATCTTCACAGGTTGACATACAGTTAACTGACTGTCAGTACAGAACAGAATAAAGCTCTGGAAGGCTTTTATAAGCCAGGTGATGGAGAAATACTAACAAAACCTCACACAACAAAATGCATGGCATTCATTGACAAAAAGAAAAACAGAAGCACCTCTTGGTTCCAGCACTGCAACTAATCCAACAGGATAATAAAACCGGCAATGTAAACAGCAAAAACAGATAGCTTGCCCTGATCTAACTGGAGTACGTGTCAAAGCACTTCAATCTAAAAATATTTAAGAAATCTGCCCATTTTCCATCTGTTATATTTCTAAGAGGACTAACTAAAAGTTCATGTGAAAGTTCATTTTAAGTTCAAACATGTCATATTGGGTCATTTGCGAGCTAAAAGTTCATAGGGAGGTTAGGCTCCTCTCTCCCTCTGCTTTTTTTTTTTTTTAAGGGATAGTGGCTAAGCATAACAAGACAGCCTTGCTGGACYGTCATTTCATTATGTCGCATGGGCARAAGTTTCACTGTACAWTTTCATGCTACTTTTCCTACTGAAGCAAAATATTTCTGATGTCACAGAGTTTAGAATATTATCCCAGTAAGTTTTTAAATTAAGATTTSAATTGCACTAGGAGCATGCTGTCAACGGTTAGTGCCATCAAAATAAAAAACACACTGTGTAATACAGCTRCAATAAATGTCCTAATACTGGAGCTAAACTTTTTTTTTTTTWAWWAAMCCMMMAAWYYTWAAARRAAAAAAMAACAATAAGAACAAAAAGACTTAATGACTAACTCCAGAATGAACTTTATATCCATTCTTATTCTGCTAATATGTCTCTTCACAGGTTTGATGACGACAAATAGGAAAAGTTTCTATCAGAAGCTCTCCAGGACATAACCTGCACCAAGTAAGCTCCTATCAGTTAAGATGACCCATTGGATATCTAGGAAAAAGTCATTATGAGTGGCATTTTGCAAGGTATAGCTGTCTGTTGTTACTAATATTTCAAGTGTCATGTGAGAGAACATCTACAAGAAATATAAATCTTCTAAATCAAAGCAACTGAGCCACAACTACAGAGATACTGAAATCTCATAGTAGAGCTTTCTCAGCATTGCTCACACACAATACGTGGTTTACAGACTTGCTAAGTGTAAGACATGAATTCAAACAGAAATGATGAAAAAGGATCAAAATGATCAAAAAGAAAAATGATCAAAAGATTTATGTTAGTCAATAAACAAGATAAGATAAAGTTTTCAAACAAATATCCAACCAAACTCCTTGAAAAACAATCAGACCATCAAATTTATCATGCTCTGAAGAACAGATTTAACAAGGAGTATGCAGAGGAAAAAAAGGAAACTAAAGCAACTGCATTAGATTGACAAGCCAGGTCACTGACACAGATCTCTTAACGTGTTGTAGGACTAACCTGGAATTTCAGTGATGGACACTTCAGAAAAGTCACACGTGACATCTGGTAAGAGATAACACTGCGGGTTGCCAACCTCATACAGCAATTGTTCAGCCACGGTGCCAAAGGAGATTAGSCCCCCCGTGTCGGGTGGTTTGGAAATAATCAGGTCTCCTTCAGAGGAACATTCTACAATGGGAAAGCCTATGTTATGCCTGGAATATCAAAAACACAAAAACTTATAAATACAAAGGAAGAGGTGAAAGAATAATGATTAACTGCATATCAGCATTTTTCCATCATGACAAACTAAATTTTTTAAATAATCAAGAACATATCTGATTGCTTCTGTAGAAACCTACACAAGAAAAAAACCACTGAATAACCAGCTGACCAAGATAACAAGAGGATGCATTTTATTGCCTGCCAAAGCAGTACAGATAAAACATCAAACATCAACAGTAAAGGGAAAGGAGATGAGAAAGGAATGGAGGAGAAACCACAAATTAGGACCAACAGAAATCGTAAAACAAGGAGGGGMACCAACACTTAGAGGAACTGTAGATGAAGAGGTTAACAGGTTAACTCAGAAGAAAAATGCAACTCTCAGTTCTGAACAGAAAAAAAATGTTCCAATAGGATTACCCTACTTAGTCTGGCCATAGCAGCAGACACACAACGTAGGTAAGAAACAGGTAAATGTAGCCTGGAAAATGGATTTGTAAAAGTCAAGCAGCAAAAAACAGTCTGTGCTGGCAATATCAGGAGAAAAAAAAAAAAAAAAAAAAGAGAAGCAGGAAGCAGGAAATCGGAATAAACACATTGTTTTATTGGAACACAATTTAAGGACAATTTTGCACATCTGTGATAAATTACACACACACAAAAACATAGTAAGAAAGAAGGAAGATGAAATTAAGGTCTCTAGACCAGAACAATAGTAACAAACAGAAAAAGAAGAAAAGAAATAATCAGACCTGACAAAAAAAAAAAAGGGGGGGAAGGGCAGTAAAACTGCAAATTACAGAAGTCTTCATAAGTTAAAATATTACCCCTACCCCATTTTCACAAGGTTAAAATCCTTTACACAATACTTCAGTTCACCCCCGAAATTAACTAGCTTTGTGTACTTTTAAGAACAATGTGCTGAACATACAACCAAGCTGGTTATTACTAAGGCTAAATGAAAATAGTTTGGATAAGATAATCCACAAAGTTTTAAGGGAAGTAAGTAAAGTAACCAATGAACTCTTATAATTGACATTTGTAAGAGTTCATGGGAGCTTGGGCAGATTCCTTAACATTGGGAAGCTCCAAACATAACTCCACTATTTAAAAAAAGGATTAAGAAATAAGCTCTGTTACTAGAGATCAGCATCATCAACATTGATTGTATACAAAACTTGGAAACTATGCTAGCTGGGGAACACCTAGGAAGTCCACCATGAATCATGAGAGATCATACTTCATTAGCCTGGTGTTTGAAACAGAAAACAGATAAAAGGGTGGGAAAAAATCTGTGCATACAAAAAACAGAATTTGTAAGAAGCTGTTGATTTAAGATGACTCTAGATTTTTAGGAGGAACAGGAGTAAAAGATATTGGTATAAATCTGTCATCATTTTAGAATGTGCATAGAAGAAAACAATATCTCCCCAAATAACTCTCAATACTCAGCTTCAAACACCATTGTAAAATAATAAATGAAGACATGTAATTATTGCAGATAATAAATTCTACAGATGAGGCACATACAGGAAGGAAGGCAATTCACCCAGTGTTACAAAACGAGTGATTGAATAAGGTTATAAATAAGAAGCTTTTAACCTCTTACAGGCATGCTTGTGTGTTTCAACCATACTAGCTGGCTGTTCTTCAGGCAATACTCCTCTGGGTACCTTGCGAACAGGCTCAACACAGATTATTTGAATCACTTGCTCAAAACTAAAAATCACTGAAGACAGATTCCTCAGTGTAACCTAGCTGCTGCAGCCACAACACAAAGCAGTATAGAGAACAGGTATCCTTGTTGCAACCTGCCTTGAACTCGACCGTCAACACCTGCAATACTTAGGACACATTTGTGCCTCTACTCTCCAGTGATCTTTCTGTTTAAAGTAAACTGTAGATAATCAACTTTCTACTCTGAACCACTGAGGTTGCTAAAGCTTGGGGGAAAGGGAGGAAGAAAGAAAAAAGAAAAAAATAACAGATTAACATTTAATTTATCCAGGGTCCATTCCCAAAAGATTTGGGCTGCTAAAAAACAAACCAAGGAAACAAAACAATGTCCTGAGATAATGCTGAGACTGCATCCCTTAGAAATTGAAAATTGGCAAAAGCTAAGCTCACTAAAAGTGGACCAACCATGGAAGACAGAATACAATTATGATTTTCCTGGTATCTTAAGGCCCAAGGGATCCCAAGGGATCTTTTTGGCAACTTGGAATTTTCTTTTGGAATTTTTTACATCACAACCGTAGTGGGGAAGAGATCAGATAGGAACAACATTTCCTAGAACAGCAGAGATGTTACTTGTTATACACAAATTTCATTCAATTCTTATCACTTGCAGCGAAGTATTGACCCAAAGTTTAGAAGAAAACAGCAGGTCGATATAGGAAACAAGGTTGAAAACTTAAATGTCTGAGGCAAGACATAAACTAAACCTCTAAATTTTCTATGTCCCTCTTTCTATATCAACTAGACACCCATCCTCCAAATCTCCCATTTCCAGTCCAAGTCTTCTGGAGTGTTCCTCTGGTGAAGTCCAAATAACATGGTCAGGACTGAACAGTCAAGAATGAAAGTAACTGTTACTTAAAATAACTGTTGCATAAAACAAAACATGAAGAACTCTAAATGAAATATATGTATTTGCAATTAAAGAATATTTTCATTCTAAATCAAAATACGTAAAAGTTAATTTATCTTATCCATATAAACCCATATCACATGCAGTATGAGTATGGCCCACTGACACAAAAAAAATTACAAATACTAAATTAGTGAAAATGAACTCAGCAAGAAGCCCACAGACTGCATCCATTTTGCAGCACAACCTCTTTGGGAAAAGATCACATACTATCTCACAACAGATACCAATAATAATYGACATTAAAACGTATCTTCTTGAATATAAAGTATGAGCTCTGTATAAGACATTACTTCACCTTCAACTTGGAAGCAAACTATGCTTGCCCTACAGCATGAGATGCAACAAATGAGAGATCATCAGGAATATTTTTCTCTGCTGCTATTTGCAATGATGTAAAAAGACAGGTCCTTAAACTGGAAGTTACTGCTCACCAACAGCGATAACTGCCTGGATAAGGTATTCTAGCACATAACCATGGTTACAGCACTTAAACTTCTGAACTGAATGGAATGTCTCATTATCACAAACCTTGCCATTTCTCATTCCCTTTGACCATGATAATGAAAGGAGTGCAATTATTACAGGGTTAATGGCCCTCTAATATGTGAGGCATATGACCCTCTCTCTTTCAATGCAATATGTGCCTTCACCTGTAAATCAATGGTGATCTAACTAAAGACTGATAAAACAGCATACGAAAATTCATATTTTTTTCCAGTACATAGAATGATATAACAAGAATAACAAGAAATCTTTCCCAAAAGCAGATTAAAGAAAGCACCAAAAAGACAGTATGATAAAAAAAACCAAACAAAGGAAAAAATGAAGGGCCAATTCTTCAAAGCATCTGCTGCTTAAATTATCAAAGTCCCCAGTCAACCAGAACGGAAATCTGGAAAAAGGAAAATGAATATTGCAGCAGGGTAACTCTAAAGCAGAAAAATATCAAAAGGCAAATACTTCTCTTCCTCAAATAAAAAGTAGTGAAGACACATTACAACACAAAAATAGCAGGAAACCTTATCTTGGCTTCCCCACAAACACAAATGCTGATGTCATGTTTACGTACCAATCCGGCACTGCATGCCAGTCGGTGAATATCCCACCGGTACACTGAGCACCACATTCAATGAGATGACCTGCAAGGCTGGGAAAATGGCAAACATTCAAATAACCAAGTATTCTGTAAAAGAAAGTTTCACAAGTACAGTCTAAAACAATTACAGTACAATAAAAAGAAAGCTAAGTAACAGAACATGCTAATTTTTTTCCACAAGCATCCAGTAATAGGCTTATAAACTTTGCATAAATACAACTAGGGATTTTGACAGCCTAACAAAAGAAGGCTTAAAAAAACAGGCTTTTGCAAGAAGAAACAAATGAGCTTCCTAAAAAAAAAAAAAGTGAAAACCATCTGAAAAGATATCATCTGAAACCAAAAATGAAGTTTGATCGCTCATTTCCAAAAATGAAAATTCACTAATCTGGTTGTCTGCACTATTTAGTAACTAAATATGCAAAATTCACTTTTAATTAAGAGTTAAGGTGTCATTTGAATACCAACRACATTTTTGAACTGAATATATTATGATATTCAAATCTTTCATTGTTATACTCTATAAATACTGAATACTTAGATGAATTATGGRAGAAATCCCACTCTAAGGCAAATGGTTACTCACTACATTTCCAACTCAGTGGAGCCAGAATTTCTTTGCACACTTATTCTCAAGCAATAAGAGGTCAAAAATACTACTACTAGGTACACTTAAATGAGCTATGTAGTCATTCATTTTTATGGACTACAACACAGTAAAGATGATGCACTAAATTAGATACGGCAGATTTTTATACTTTCTGAATCCAATTCCTACCTCTGGATTTTACAGAGTTTTGCAAATAGGGACACTCATGCTCAGCTTCTGCAAAACTATAAATGGATGCTGACCATTGACTGATTTTTTCCCTCTGTGCATTTCAGAAGACAAGAGATGCTACCATCTCAACTATCAACAGTAATGCCCAAATGAAAGGCTGGGAACCACTGGACTTTAAGACTACTTTTGACACAAAACAGAGAAGTAATAAGCGTTCAATAAAACTTTTCACTCTTTCCCTCATTTCACTAAGTGAAGTTTCTATGATTTCAGTTGCAACAAATGATTATTAAGCCAAACTGTAACATTCAAACAAATTAATTCAATAATGTGTGCATTAGGGATTTTGCACATTAAAGTTCTGTTACTATGACGTTATTTGATATCAAATACAATTTTCTGAATTTCTTCTGATTTCATTTACCTTCCCGCAGCTAGTAAGTCAAATTCGTCCCTATTCCAGCCAAACTGGAAAAAAAATAAAAATACATTACAGACAACATTTTACACAATAAATTGCTTCACCGCTCTGAGTAACAACATATTGTACATATTTAAACAACCCCAGAAATCTAAAGAAGAATTAGTTGGCAAGAACTGCAGGCAGATATGAGTTGCGGCACAGCAAGACACTACGAGAGTTTTGATGCATTTCATTTTTTTTTTTYTCYCCTCATTAACACACCCAAACTAAAATAAATTCTTAATCCTCAAAAAACTTTAACAGTACAACTTTCAAAATCTTCAAAGTCTGCATATACTACAGGTTTACATAACTAGAAAATATACTGTGCCATKCAAACATAGGACTTTTTTTTTTTCTACAAATTTTGAAATTTATCAGTTCCAGTACAACTACTAGTTTTTCTGGAAAACAAGYGGTGTCTATTGTGTTAGACTACATGTTTTTATCAAGTTCAATGCAAAACAAACAATATATTCCGTGTACCTTATTTAGTAGAAATCTCCATAGAACATAAACAACACACAAGGCATCTCTAAAGTAAATTATATATGCTCATAACCATTTTGAATGTATAGATAGGAGTAGATTATCAGGTAATAATGTTAGTTATAAAAGGGAAAAAAAATAACTAGAGATTAAGCAATGTTTTATAGGCATTAAGTCAAATGAGCATGAAAGGACATCCATAGCCAGACATTAACACACCCTCCAGCATATTTTTAAACGTGCATCAAAAGAAATCCTGAATGCTCCACAGCATGTGGTCATTCACAAAAGCATACATGTTATTAAAAACACCACAGAAATCCACATATCCTGCCTTACATTATTTCTTGAAACTGAAAGAATTTGAAAAATGTTGCACTGAAGCTCAACTTCTTAAAATAAAACTGCKTACCCACTGAAAAAGGCCTGACCACCTCATGAGACTTTTTTCCCCTCCCAATAAAAACAAGAGATCTACAAGTGCCACCTTGTGGTAAAGAAAAAAATAGGTTTCTTAATCTTGTGCACCAAATTTGAAAATGGAAGAAGTTAAGAGTGAAATTCTGTTAAGACAGGACAAAACTCCCTGAGCGTCTTTCAGATGGTTCCCAGTTTCATTAGATAGTCACATATCTAAATACTCCTGCTATAAACTTAGAATCAATGAAAGTTGATAAAGTTTCATGCAGGTAAGCAAAGTAGTAACAATAATTCAATATTTTTAAATTTAGTATCTACATTTCCTTAAAGACCAGAAATACCTGACAATGGTTACTGAATATTCATTCCCATACATTCAGCATCATATGGTAATTAACTCGAACTTACTGAATGAATGAGGGGTCCTAATACAATCCCGCTGTCAACACATCTACCAGTCACAACAATATCAGCTCCGAGGTCAAGAGCCCTGCTTATTGGTCTTGCTCTAAAGATGACAAAATAAAACAATGTGCACTCTCACCTTTTAAAACTTTGCTTAAAAAAAATCAGTTGCCTGACAGAGATAYGATAAAAATCACTTATATATCCTGATCACTTGAATTAAAAAAAAAAAAAATCCATTAGTCATTAATGTTTTAAAAACATTCAGCCTGTATACACAATCAACATAAAGATCACTGTGCATTGATTCTTTTTGAAAAAGCTTAGATGACTGATATTCCAGATTTGCTTAGTACTTGCCCGCTCAGAATTAGCAGTGCTCAAAAACATTCATCCAGTGAACTGTTCAAGTTTATATAGAAGGTTAGTAAGAAACCTTCGGCCAGAATGCACGACTCCTGACTTCTAAACCCATGCTCTGTGCTGGATGCTTCCATTATTCATGAAATGGGTAGCTTGAAAACATAAACCATATAATTTGAGTGCTTTTAAGAACAAAGCCAAGATTCTTCTCAAGTTTGTACAAATGGATTTAGCCCTACTTTTGTTAAGAGAGGATAGAAGGTAAAGAAGTTACCTTAATGATGTAAATAACATGTAATGTAAATAAATACATATTTAGCTGATACTAGATAGACTAAAGGGTACTAACCAGATAAGTAAGCAAATAYACAGTATATTGGAAGAAGTTATATCTCTGAGCATAGAGTGAAGTTATAGTCACTGGCAGGTGACACAAACAGAATTTCTGCATACAAACATACAGGAGAGTGACAGAGTAATTGTGTAACTCCCTTTAAAAAGCAGTATGACAGTAAAAAGCAGTCTGAATCTTATTACTGAAATGCAAATGTGCCTCTTCAATAATAAGAATTCAATCTGCAGAATTTACAGTAGCTCAAATCATGTAGGACAGAAGAAACATTTCATAATATATATCTCAATGCAGTTTTTCCAGGTGAAATTTGCATTAATAATCAAAATCAAACAAACCAACCTGTAAACATCACCTGACCTATGGAATTAAAAAGGACAAGRCCAGTCTGTAGAACTGAGAGATTTTCCATTGTATGCTATGACTTCAAGTTGTTTTATACACATAAATCCAATCTCCTTTGCTTTACAAATAGGCCTCCACTGCTGATGACAACAAAGAAATATGTAACTTATGAAGCACAGCTAACGTCAGGCATTGGGAATAATAGCTCAATTTGTCCAAGAATAAGAGACCCATAAAGAAGTCCCGCTTGTATCAGGAAAAACAAAAACAAACMAAAAAAAATATAAAAAAAAMCTCCACAAGCACAAGACAATTTTTTTCTGCTGTTGTAGCACCCGTTATCAAACCTGAACAAGGCAGACTTTTAAAAAGCATCATCCTCGTAACTAGTCTGCTTTTGCTCTCTCTGCTTGGAGTTGGTTTTCATGACTCATCAAGACTGGAGTTAACACTTTCTCTTGGTTATAAATATTAATCATTATTTTTTAGGTATTTGCTGTTACTTATGAGCCACAAATGTGGAACGTCAAAGTTTAGCAAACAGAAAATCTAGCAAGAGCTGTAGCAGAAACACTGAAGACAAATTAAAAGAGTAAGCTATCTTTGTTTTACAGAGAAAAATATATTTTGCATTAGGTACAGCCATGTCTTGCCACGTGCCACTAACACATTCCTAGAAACTGCAGTGACAGTGACACAACAAAGAACATAGCAGTTTCTCCCATAAAAATTTCATGTATAAGAGGGAAGCTGTGTGTAGGGACATAAGAAATAAATTATATGTAGGGCACAAAGGATGAAAATGCAAAAGTAGTATAACTGACACTATCAACTAGAAAAGATGCTATCATTTAGGAATGCCTGACTATTGCTCCATTTCTCAGTTTTTCACTTTTGATAAACTTAATTTACCTTGATTTCCCAGAGGAAGACGCTGATGACAATGAAAATGTAACAGGCAACTAGAACACTGCACTTGAGAGATTTTCAGGAGGTGCTCAATATCGCAAATACCTAAAATCTTTCAGTACAGTGACCTGTTCCAAAAAGACAGCCTCCAAAGTGTCAAAAGTACAAAATTCTGTAAAACATTTTAGTATTTGTGTGCCAGTATTCATCAAACATCATAGTACTTCAGCTCAGGAGTTGCATTTCTCTAGGGATGACAAACCTGAACAATGCTGCTCCATGCAGCAGAACAGGATACTCAGCACATGCACAAGGATTTGAGGAATTGTTATAATTAAAATGATTTTGGAGATTCTCAGGAGACATAATCCAAACGAGTCAGAAGTGATAGAGTTCTAAATTAAAAATGTATTTAAAAGCAACAAAGAAAATACATCTTTTTTATGRTTACTTTTATATCCTACAGAGAATTTTAAGTATTAGGTTAGGTTGTTCTACTTGCAAATCAAAATAATGTCATTTAGTCAATCAATATATTATCCTCACGCCCCCACTCAATTAGTAGAACTTATATGACTCACCCAAGATACACATTCATACTGTGAATGCTGTCTGGAAACTGCTTGCCACTCTCTAAATCAACGATACCAGCCCCTTTCAGGTTCTCTTTCTGTTAAAAGAAAAAAGAAAACTCAAACCTATTAAYGTTTTGTGTGCATATATACTGTAAACCTTTTCTTAATAATCAGATAATCTAAAGACACAAATAATTGTTAAAATTCAAAAAAAGCACAAATCAACTGAACTACAGAAACCTTTCACATGATTAATGAAAACGTTTGTGTTCACAGAGAAAGATATCAGTCTTTAAGGAATGCTACTCCAATGAGCTGACACATTCCTTAGGGTGTGAAGCTGTCTAGCTCCTGTAGACGGAATAAGTCAAACCATACCAACAAAAACATATCTACTTTAAC
Organism: Eudromia elegans; assembly: GCA_003342815.1. Classification (NCBI taxonomy): domain Eukaryota; kingdom Metazoa; phylum Chordata; class Aves; order Tinamiformes; family Tinamidae; genus Eudromia; species Eudromia elegans. The sequence goes on along the minus strand of PTEX01000062.1, from coordinate 2,241,489 downwards.
AGCAATGGTTGCATGACCAGAAAACAAGGATAATGCTGCTGCTCCAGGAATCCTTTGCCATTTTCCTCAATACAACACATTCCCAGAGAGACCTATTTGCACGCAAACACGTTTGCGCATGAGACAGCTAGGCAAACTAGGGAATCCATAAGCAATCGACTGACTCAATGTACACAGCTGGTCTCTGGAAGCATCTACAGAGTGTGTGTGCAAAGGTCCACGCACCAGCAGCTGGAGTGGGGCTGCAGGCCCAGGTGCTGTTAACCACTAAGAACAGGGACCTAGGTGTGCTTATGCATAGATGGGTATGTATTCATTTCAATATGTTCATAAACACACAAATGTTTATSTATTGTCATACAAACATACACACTGTGTATGTGGCATGTGCACCTATCAGGCTTGCCATCAGCTAGAATTCCAGGCACAGGGCTGCAGCAGTCTTGCCTCTCTATCAGACTCCCACATTCAGCAACTCCTAACAAGGACCTTTTCAAGTCAGAGAATAGATGACATTTTATGAACAGCAGAACTTTTCCCAGAAAATTTTCAAATTATTGAAAAAACTTCTGACAGATCGTGTTTTTCATGAATGAGCTCAACAAATTRTTTACACTCAATCTTTTATCTGAGTAATTCTTCTCACCAAAAGATTTAAATCTTTCAAGCCACTAGTWGTATTTCCTACTGCTGTTTATGGGGTTTGGTGTCCACAGTATGAAATCTCTAAAGACCCTTTTTGTTCATTGTTCATTCTTGTTATGACAAGAACATAGAAAATAATCCTTTTCTGATAAGAAACGTAACATCTGTGCCAAGCTCATATAACCAGCATTTCACCATCATACCACTAATGAAATACAAGACCACTGATGTTGCACCAATTTGAATAGGGTAGACACTTCTTGAAAGAAAGTCAAGATGTTGCACATAATTTGTGAAGAGATTTTYTTCAAGCTTCCTCCATACTCAATAGCACGCAAGGAATAAGTAAATACATTCTATGGAGATTAATAATTTTCAAGATGAAGGTAGAGATCAAAACATAGTTCAAGCCTATCACCTTTTAAACATCAGCAATGCACAGAATTATTTTCATATTATCTTTTCAGGTTTGGTCTTTTTTTTTTTTTTTCAGAATAAGACTCTGTAAAGGGGTAAAAAAAAAAAAGAGTCCTTTGAAGATAAGACCCACAAGCCACGTATTTCATCTCTAGCTTTCAAATTCCATGAAGAGATTCAAACTTGAATGCTTCAACTTAGAGSTACCTTACTGGCCACAAACTAATTACTTAAACAGCTACCTGTAAACAAAGTAACAACAGGTAGTGAGTACAAGCTATTATAAAGAGCCAAGAAGCATGAACATTTGAATACCACAATTTAATTTAAGAGATTAGGTGTGTGTTGTTATTATTTTAGACAGAGCAGTAAATAACAGCGCACCCTACATTCTTTTGAAGAGAGGGAAGACCTTAGATGAAAGATTCATGACCTGCTTCAGAAAGATAAACAACACCAGACTGAGAGTCTTATGAAATTTATCCCTTTACATGCCAAGCAAAATTTGTCAAAGATTATTTCCACGCATTAAAAAATTAAAATGAAGCAATAATTTTAGAAGMTTATGGCAACAGAAAGATCATGTAAATATGCATAAGAAGTACAGGATAGTAAGTGTCATCTTTCGCTATAGCAAAGAACTTTTGTAACCTTACTAAGCCTTAAGACAAAGTAAAATACCTCACTCATTAGGTCGTCTCCAGCAACAACAGCTATTTTCAAGTCAACATCTGCTTTCCTTGCCACCTCCTGGAGGGCAGCAGCACAAGCAAGCGGGTTAATTCCCCCAGCATTACTGATGACACGAACACCTAAACAAACAGACAAACCGAGTTCAGAAGTAGCAACACTAACAACCATCTGTATTCCAAAAACTTAAGGTATGCTGAAACATAAGCAAGACACCATCTCTGCAAGGTGTCAGACGTGCAGCCAAATAAAGTACATTAAAATTGTCAACCCCGTTTATACTGTGAAATAAAAGGAACGGTTTGAATCAATATAGAAGTGTTATAGATTTCTCTTCCTCCTCCTCAACCCTGTCAAGATTTACTGGTCATTTTCTTGCATATTTCACATGTGGAAAGTGACCAGGAACAGCCCAGAGGAGGAAACAACATTGTAACAGTTTCTACAAATACAACATTGATATTGGTCATTCAAAACAACTTCAGACTATTACATTTTAACAGAAACATGCATCTATACCTAAATTCCAGACTCTACTGCAAGTATAGGAGAAGTAATTTACTTTTGCTTCTCAAACTGAGCAAGTTATGAAGACACACTAATATAAACAGCAAAATAAATAGGTGATCAGGGAATAAGTTAAGCTTAAGTTACAACTTAAGATACAACTTTCGTTAAGGTATTAACTCACATAAAGCGCAGCATACCTTTCCTGTGAATGTCTTTTATATAGGGAGCCATTGCAGTGGATACAAAGTCAGGAGTGTAACCTAGAGCCTGAAAAACAGAGACCCGTAACTCGTAACCTGCCCGCTGAGGATAAACCAGCTCCTTGGCCGACAGAGGCAGAACGCCGAAGGGCAACACCCAGGCAAGGCTGCGGAGGGGGACGCGGTGCCCTTCACCACGCGGAGCCCGCGAGCCCTCACGGACGAGCAGGAGCCGGGAGCAGCGCGCCGGGGCAGCGCCGGGGCGGGCGCCGAGGGCCGCGCGGCCTCGCTCAGGCCGGGCCAAGGCCGCGGGTTGGGCAGGGCCCTCCCGCTGTCCCTGGGCAGCCTGTGGCCGCGCTGGGCTGCGAGAGCTCGGACTCCGCAGCACAGGAAGCGCCCCTTCTTTACATATATATATGTATGTAYATGGGGCGCGCGACGAGGGCGGGTACTCACGGGCGAGCGGGCCTTGGCAGCGGCGAGCAGCGCCATGGTGACCTCGGAGAGGTAGTCGAAGACGAGGAAGTCCAGCTTCCCTCCGTAGAG